>JAOEHX010056755.1:0-17506 GCA_025448015.1 Bolborhynchus lineola
TATCTTCATACGGGAGCTGCTCCAGTCCCATGATCATCCTCGTGGCCCTCCTCTGGACTTGTTCCAACAGTTCCATGAACTTTTTAAGTTAAGGACAATTATTGAGTTGACAACTGCACGCAATACTCCAAGTGAGCTCTTACGGGAGCAGAGTAGAGGGGCAGGATCACCTCCCTCGACCTGCTGATCACACTCCTTTTGATGCAGCCCAGGATACGGTTGGCTTTCTGGGATGCGAGCACACACTGCTGGCTCATGCCAACCTGATGAAGTTTAACGATGACAAGTGCAAGATCCTATACCTGGGTAGGAGCAAACCCAGGTACAGCTGGAGGTTCAGCAGAGAACAGATTGAGAGCAGCCCTGCAGAGAAGGACTGGGGGGGGGGGTTGGTCAATGAGAAACTGAACATGAGCCAGCAGTGTGTATAAAGATTTCATCTCTTATAGCCAAATACTCTACAGCTGTGAAGAATTATTTTATATTTTTCATTTACAGAATGGTTCCAGCCATATTTCTAAATTGATTTATGTTGTTCAAAAGTAGACACATTTGTGCTTGAATAAGAGACATTTCTGTGCAGCATTTCATTCCATTTTGTTTCCACAGCTATAGCTTAAGGATAAGCTAAAATGACAACTAGGAGTCCATTATGTTATAATTTACAAAATACCTTTGAAAGTAGATTGTACAAGTATTTTAGAGAAAATCCATAGGATGCATATGAATTGTCATCCACAGTCTTCACAGATGTCATTTTTTGGTCTTCAAAGAATAAAAATAACCCATAAACAAACAAACAAACAAAAAAACCTACAAACCACCAAACAAAACCAATTCCATTTTAAATAGTGTATGTTCACTGAACCTTTACAGGAAAATTAATAGAATTATGAAGAGAATAGAAAAATCATTAAGTATGCTGTATCCCAGAACACACAATATCAAGACTGATGGGAGCGTTAGGGATCTGAAAGCTTAATGAAAAGCAGGACTCTGCCTTAATGCAGAACAAAAGGATCATCCTCAGCAGTCTTCAGGATCATGCAGAAGGTGTTTAACAAGAAGTCATGGCACTCTCCTTATCATCCTACTTCCTGACATTCCATGTCTTCCAAGTCAGATGACAAGCTAGCCACTGTACCGCCCACCACACAGTCATCACTCAAGTCACATCCTGGCTACATCACAGAATCACAGAATCATAGAATAGTTAGCGTTAGCAAGGACCTTAAGATTATCTACTTCCAACCCCCCTGCCATAGGCAGGGACACCTCCCACTAAACCGTGTCATCCAAGGCTCTGTCCCACCTGGCCTCAAACACCGCCAGGGATGGAGCATTCACAGCTTCCCTGGGCAAACTCTTTAGAAAGCACAGGTATGCTTCTTAGCCATTTGCAACCAGCTGTTACTTTTTTTCGAGTTTTAATGTATGTATGAACGATCAAGGAAAGCACTAAGTGGCTGTGAAGGCTTATATAAAACTTCACATTAGTATTCAGACAAAATTATATCGATAACTTAGGAATTCTTGGTGTGTTTAGGAGTCATCCAGTTGCAAAACAAACTAAAACTATATGACTTAGCTGAGCAATCCCAGGGAGAATAACAAACCAAGAACAGCCACAGAAAGTCATTTGTGAGTAATCTGTAAAGGCTAAGCTGAAAAATTCAAGATAATCAATTCCATGAAAAAGCAATGCTTAACAGTAGACTATTCACACACTGAAAATGCAGACTAGCTTCAATATTGTGGTTTTGGTGAATAGCTGGTCTTCTGCTGTTCTGCTAATGTGAGATAGAAGTGCATCAGCGCCCAAAGCTGCTGCTGCTGCAACTGGAACACCAGCATTCTCTCTGGGGATGGTAGCTTGACCAGTGCATCTGTGCTATCGTTTAATCTTAAAAGCTCTTAAAATAGTTAGAAATCAATTTTTAATATTCTCAATCTATAGAAGTTATTTTTCCTAGACAGAACTCAATTCATTGCAGTTAAAAAAAAAAAAAACAAACAAAACAACAAAACAACAAACCACCAAAACAAACTTTTTGCTTAATGCACAAAAGAAGTACTTTCTTAAGTTACTCTGAACACACAATGATAGCAAAGAACGCGACCCAGTATATGAGCATGCTTTGGAAAATCTGACAAAAATATTTAAAGCCAACCACTGTACATTCACGGAACAAAATCACTTGACCACAACATACTGGATGATAATGTGTTCTCTACAATTTTTCAACTCCTGAGATGTGAGATTTTCAACTCCTTGCAAATGTGAGATCAAATAATTTTAACTGTATCTAATTCAATGTAGAATTTTGTGGGGGTCTTTTGAGTGTACATATGATGAGTTAGCCATCAAGGTACCCCCCGAATGCCCTACTACATAATTTCTTGCACTGAACTCTACTTCACAGAAATAAATACAGCTTGTTAGCTAGATAAACAGATGCTAATATCATGTAACAGTAGTACTTTGACTACAGACAGCAGGTGCAGGGATATGTTTCTTCCCCTCTATTTAGCTCTTGTGGGACCACATCTGGAGAAGTATGACCAGTCTGGGGCTCCTCAGTGCAAGAAAGGTGTTGGCACATTGAGCAAATCCAGCAGAGGACTTCAAGATTATCAGAGGCTGGAACACATGAAACTGGGATAGATGAGCCTGTTCACCCTTAAGAAGAGAAGACTAAGGTAGAGACCTCTACACTGCCTACCACTATCTGATCAAAAGGCAAAACCAGAATCATCTTTGTGGTGCACAACAATAGGATAAAAGGCAAAAGAATGAAGCTAGAACATGAGGAATTATGATTAGATACAAAATAAAAGATTTTTAACCTTGAGGGTGGTCAAATACTGGGAAAGGGGCCCAGAAAGTTGGTAAAACCAGCATCATCGGTGTGGGTGTTAAAAGACCTCACTGGACGTGGCCCTGAGCAACTTGATCTGACTTGCCTGCTCTGAGCGTGGGGTTGGACTATGTCACCTCTGCAGTTCCCTTCCAACCTAAACTGTTCAATGATTCTATGATTTTAAATATAGAGATATACAGATAAAACAAAAAGCAAAAAAGAGGATATAGAAGTTAACTATATTGAATCTGGTGTTTGAGGAGAAGGAAACTGGACATTATTAGTGGAAGTGCTATGCATACAGCCAGGAGAAACCTAAAATTTTCAGAGATACACTAAAAATCATGAAAACAAGTAAGAATTAACAAGACCATTCAAAGGAGAAAAGCCAGACTTTCTAAATATAGTATTTTAAATGCTTATTGCTTTTGAAACTACAAATTACCCCCCAAAGACCATCAAAAAAAGTTTTAATGGGATTTGAGAAATCTGTACATCAAATGCACAGTTCATTCCAGCTTGTCCCATGTATTGGCCCCAAATGTAGGAAGTCAAAGGCACTCAAACTCATACTAGGAGGTTTTAGGATAGCTAACATTTTGTTCTGACTTATACCAGCTAGCCAGAAATGTAAATGTAGTCTTTATTCACATAGTGAAAAAACAAGACAAAACTCTCAAATTCACAATGCGTACATGATTTCAATCATTTTACTATTGAAAGACTATCTGGGTGAGACAGAGGAACAATTGCATTAATATGCAAAACCAGACAGCTAAAATTATCTATTTAAGGATTGAGTTTAATATTGACTGCCTTAGTGAGTAAAAATAAATCGTAAGTCCCCATTTCTCCAGCAGTGTTGAAAGCCAGGTTGAACTGAGTCTTGGGTGACATGGTTTAGTGTGTGGTGTCCCCATGGCAGAGAGATTGGAACTAGATTATCTTAAGGTCTTTTCCAACCCTAACTATTCTATGATTTGATGATTCGATGATTTTATGATTTTCCATCCAGTAAAATAATATCTGCCAACATCTTTTATAATTTGAAGGAAATGAAAATCCTCAAATAACACAGTAAGGAAAGGAAATGAATAAATAATAGTTTTGTTATTAGTAACAATAAAGCCACTACCTGCTGTTCAGAAAAGTAAAAAATTACATTTAGGAAAGGTTATTCTAAATGTCATTTTATTAAAGCATGGTTAAAATCGATATAAAAATATGCAGATAATACTATCCTGAATTTCTTTCATTTTGTCTGCTACAAGACAAAATAAAATCCTTAAACAGCAGCTGTTGGACTGGAAATATTTTGGCAACTTTTCTATCAATGGATTAATATTTATAGGAAAATATTTTGTAGTTTGAGGGAGCAGTCTCCTGGGCTATCACTGTGTTTTTATCACTGCAGATGCCTTTGAATGTTTCCTTAAAGCCAGTTGCTGTAAAAACAAGTATATACAGATGAAAGTATGGCAAGATGATGCACAGTTATACTATCCACAGTTATACTATCCTAGGCACTGATATTTTATGCACTTTTTAATGTAACATTTAAAAATTAATGAGCATCCACTCTACTAACCAAGTCTATCTCTGTTACTGTGGGTTAAAGTGTGGCTTTATACACCTTCAGTATTACAGGTTTGAGAACCTACCAATGAAGAAAAGAAGCCTGTTTTCAGAATGCAGTTATATCATTTAAGCTGGCATAGTAGGTTCTGCATTAATTCCTTAAATTAATTGCTGGAAGAAGGGTTGTTTCTGTGGTCACTGTCACAACCTCAGGTCAGCTGGGTGATCTAAAGATCCTTCTCTTCTTCTAAACTATTAGTGTAAGCATGGCCATTTGAATGTGTCCAAACAAGGCAACAAATACAGTATATGTAACAATCAGAAATAAAAAAAAAAAAGCCACTCAGAGAGCCAAGAGCAGCTTTGAAATGTGAGTTAAAAAAGTGAGAAGAGACTAAAGACAAACTAATAGCATAGCTTAAAACCTCCCGTAAGTATTCTCTCTTATGTGTAAGTCCTGTATTTGCCATTAAGTCTTATCTTACCTTTCCAACATTTGGTTACAAAGCCATTTACACAGCATTTGTAATGTACAGAATTTACAGCAGTGGTTTACTCTTATCTCAGAGATGGGAAAGTGGAGGATGGGAGACTGATGTTAAACTGTGCAAGCTTTGAGATATATCCCAGTTCCCTACTAGGATCTAACCACTTCCTCCACCTTCCCAGAATACTTTCTAAGCGATTACCTGATGTAGCTACTAAACGCAGAGGTGATAGCATGGGCAGAATAATTTTTGAACATGATTTCCCAACTTTAATTTAACCTTCATTAACAATTATGAATCTGCTGGTATCTGTAAGTCAGTAAAGTTTCTGATGGAACAAAGTTACAAAGTGTTAGCAGTAGGTGATTTGTATTTATCATTTACTGTACAACTGAATCACCATTATTATATTAAAGATGAGGTAATTTATCACAACACAATTAGCTGAAAAGCCTGGAAATATAAATTAGTCCCACTTTAAGAGAATAACAAAACTCAAGCTCCTACTGAGATTTTATTATATTTATTAAAGCAATGTAAAACATCTGAAAAAATTTCACATGTATTGTCTGCTGACTCTAACTCTTTTCTAGGAAGACAAAAGATAAAAGTCATGTTCATGAGGAACCTTATCCAACTCAGTCTCTAAATAATCTCACATCAAAGTGTACAAGGATCACAAGTCAGACTAAATGAGAATAACAGTTTGCAGTACTCATTTTAATAAAATGTCTAATACTTCTAAAAAATGCAGCTATCATCTGTACTGCTACATATTTCTATAGTGAACTGTAGCCATATAGATTTATATAAAGTAAGAAATGATAAACACTCTGAGCTACTTTGCCTTCACTTTATACTTACCCACAGCATCCAGAGCATTTTGCTTGTGCACTGCAATGAACATCAACTGAGTGTCCGAGTACTTCCAAGGCCTAAATTACCAATACGTCACCAATTAAGCAAACATCTTCATGACACATTAAGATAAAAGTCCATACTGCTACAACTGGGAAGTAAAATGAAGAATATATAGTGAAGCAAAAATATTATCTCATTAGTTATCCTGCAGTAGAGTGTCAGTTGATGCTGAAGCAGAAGGTCTTGCTCTACCCAAGTATCCATTTTCATATGCAAATGTTTTTATTGGTGTCAGCACCTGCAAAGGGAATGCCCGTTTGAACATTGAGAATGGCGATACTGTACTAAGGCAAATTGAAGAGCAGACATAGAGGTGGAAGTGCTTAGAATCTTAGAAAAAGAAACAAATCTAAAAAGTAATCAAAAGCAAGAGTATTCGCTTGTGGCTTAAAAGTCACTGTAGACATGGCTGACATCCTCATTCATCCGTATATGTTAGAAAGTTGATGAGATACAACCCATATTGTTAATTTGCAAAAAGAAGTCCCATTACAACTCATAATGAGGTCAAAATGAGCAATGAAGTGTTGGTAGTATTACAATGCTACATAAGGGCATTCAGTTCATAATGAGGATTTGACAAAAGAAACAGAAAAAGGGTGGTGAAGTGAAAGTGAAAATGCTTGCTGGCATAGATATTGTTGCTATATCAAAGGCCTGCTAGCAGAAAGGAGAAGTAGTTTCTAATTTTCTAAGAGTTCGCAAGAAACTATGCTGAATGGCAGGTTCTACCATGTCTTCATATCTGTCCACCTATTATCTCAAATAGCTGAGGCCACCCAAAATCAAGGCTAGACAACTTAAAAAAAAAAAAAGAAAAAGTCTCTTAGAATACAATCATCCCCCTCTTCATGAAAGCAAGATGTAATTCAGGACATTGTAGTACAGAGTAAGTAATTTCATCATTCCCATGGAACAGTCATAAAATTTACAGTCCACAAGACTGTTAAGTATAAAGGTAAACCAAACAATAGATCAAGCCTTGATCAAAATTCAGTTGCAGTGCACAGGCATTTTTAGAAAGAACTCAGAAGGTTTTGTCAATCTCTCACAAAGGTAAGCAGTTGGCTGAATTAGATTCAGAGTGGAAAATCTCGTACACTTGAAAACCTCCAAGAGAGTTGCACCTTTAAAAGACAATCTAGAAATTCTCCTCAGCAAAAAATTTATGCTGGGACAGTGTATTTGATGTCTCACTTGTGGCCAGTGATGAACTGGCCATAGGAACCTGTCCTATGGAAGGCTCCTTGAGTGACACCTTCCTCTCACCTCTGAGAAATGAAAACAGATATTTGTGACTGCACTTTAGTGCACATCTGTAGTCAAGGTAGCAGACTACTAACAGATACTACTAATAACAGATGACAGCAAAAAACCTGTATCAGTATGATCTCACTGAGAAAGGTTTAAAACTCCCTCCAAATAAGCCCCTGGCTGAAGTGGAACAGAATATTAGCCCAGACAAATTAATGTCTCATCAGGGAATAATACATTGCCAAACATCCATGCACATTCATTCATTGTAAAGATGTTTCATGTGACATACTCTACTCTGAGGTAATACGCCTTGAAAGTACCCCACCAGAGTGCCTGACTTGGCCTCTGTTTTAGCAACATAGTTTCTTAAACCAGATGAGTAAACATAAAAACAGCCTAATAGTTTGTTGGTAATGAGAATTCAAAAAGACTGTGCAAAGGTATTGGATGCACGGGCTACTTCTCAACTCAGAATGCCAAATTTATATGCAATCCATACCAGTTAATCTGCTGCTCTTCTCCTGTGGCTAACAGTGGGGCCACTGAGACAACAATTTAGGTCAGTGCGTACCTTCCAGCCAAGAGAAAACATACAGAAGACACCACTTCTGCTCCCAGAAAACAGTCAACTGACCAGAGAGAATAGTGGAGAGGACAAGTGGAAAAGGACAAAGAAAGCAAGGCTGATGAAAGTTACAAAAAAGATATTGAAATACCATCAAGATCCAGTGAATGGTAGATTTAAAGCAAAAGTAAGAAGTGAGAAGCCCCTCTGAAGGTAAATTTCACAGGTAAGATTCACCTTACTCCACATTAGCTGTTTCCAAAGTACCTTTCCACAGGTCTACTACCCTCCCTAGGCTACCCTGGAGAAAAACAATTTCTTCAAACAATTTACACTCTAGAAACAGCTGGGATTTTTTCCTTCCCTGAATGATCAGGAAGTATGGATGTCTCTTTCAGAATCTGACATATATAATGGTGTTTTTCGGGAGACCCATAACTGGTTAGAATGCATACAGGGTGGTTAATGAGAGGAAAAATACAGGCTCATAGAAAGGATCACTTTGAATTTCTGCATAGATGTAACCAAATATTTTTACACTCTTAAATTATCAGAGGAAGTTGCTTTTGGTTTTGTTTGCTTTTTGGTATTTTTTTTTTCTTTAGTTGGGATTTAATTTTCCTTATAACTATATTCTGTGAGAGGTACAAATATGCAGCAAAATTCTGAGACATCAAAATATGTTTCAATATCAAAATATGTCTTAACAGCTCCAGATACTGCAGCTATGCAGGCATTCATATTGTTTGGTTAATAACCAATTAGAATAATCTTTAAGCTTTGCTGCAGCTGACTTTCAGATTGTGGTAATTGGTTTGGTCATCTCCACATTACAAATAAGCCACTTTGCTGTATTTCCAGCCTTTTCAGCTTTTCAAAAATATTTTATCCTTCAGGGAACAGGGTAGAAAACTTTGGGGTAGCATTTTCTGCTACATTGAAGGTAACCCACATACTCACTACAGTAGCCAGTTGACTGTCAAGCACTTGACATACAGTCATGTTTTTTCAAGGTCATTCTAAACTTGCAGAGATTTAACCTTCTTCCAGTTTAACAAGAGGAAAGTGGAACAACTTTTTCTACTACGATGGTCTACCATTGTAACTTTTAGCAGTGGTAAATATGACCTGTAAGGTCATATTTTTATCAATACAGTGAGGTCAGAATTTTACCTCAGCAAAAAAGTTTTTTCCATAAATAAATTGAAAAAATAGGCCATTCCTCAGACTTATTCTATGTGAATTGGAAAAGTATCAGCTGGAAAACTCCAAGATACTTGGATATCATGGGACATCTTCTCCCCTTCTTCCTAAAATTCTGGGTGAAAAAATGGACAAAATGATTAGAAAGGAGCAAATTTGAAAAAAATAAAGGAAAAAGAGGGAAAAATATTCACATATCTAGTTTGTTGCCAATACTGTTTATGAAGATAAAACCAGCACCGAAGGTTTTGCATTATGAAGGATGAAAAAATATGTCTGGAAGGGAGAATGAACTATCCCCATGGTTCACACAAGTTTTTCCTCAATGTCATGGTTTAACCCAGCTGGCAACTGAGTAACATGCAGCCATTTACTCACTTGGAGAATTTGATAAAAGGTAAAACTCATGGGTTGATATATAAGAACAGGTTAATAATTGAAATAAAAAATAATTATTAATAATAATAATATTATCATCATCATTAGAGATTATGGAGGGAGGGAAAGAGAGAGAGAGAAGAAAAAAACCCAGGTGAAAAAAACACAAGTGATGCACAATACAGTTGCTCACACCCACTGACTGATGGCCATCCCATCCACTAGCAGTGATCAGCAGCTCCCAGCTAACTTTCCCTCCTGTCCCATTCTGTCCCCTGCATGACACTCTATGGATGGAATATCTTTTTGGCTAGTTTGAGTCAGCTGTCCTGGATGTGCTTCCTCACGGACTCCTGTGCCCCTTCTCACTGGCAGAGTATGAGAGACTGAAAAGTCCTTGACTTAGGGTAAATGCTATTTAGCAACAACACCATCAGTGTGCTATCAATATTATTTTCATACTAGATCAAAACCACAGCACTGCACCACTACTACAAATAAAATTAATGCTATCCCAACTGAAATCAGGTTCTTATGTTTCTGTAAGATACAGCTATTATGTAGTTTCTAGGCAATAAATACTGATATACATTTACCTGTTTCTTCCTGTCTCACAAGTGTAACTAATAGTTCCTTATCATACAGTATGTATGTGCTCTGTTTTTCCAAATACTTTTTCTTCTATAACTCGCATTCTGATATGCTTCCTAAATTCACCTCTAAGTTGGACAGAAAGTTGCCATAGTGCTGATACACTTCTCAAATCAGGTTTAGTTTATAGAGCAGATCCATTTCTGATAAAAGTTACATGTTTACATTGCAAGTAAAGCTTTGCAGTCTTTTACTATCAGTTCATGTGCCCTTGAGAAAAAACATATCTTTTCCACTCCCTCTAAGCACCATTTGATTTTCCAACATTCTGAGATTTTTTTCACTTTTCTTGAAAAAATAATCTGCAACATTTAAAAAAGCACTATATACTAGCAGTCACAGTTAGATTAAAACTGTACTGACTAGTTCTATTTGTAACACTTGAACTTTACTAAAACATAAACTCAAAGAAGGGAAAGTAGTCTTCTATTCTTTCATATTTATTCATATATGTCATAAGACTTTGTGCCTAGCTATTTTTCTTGCAGAAGCAGAGAATAATAACATACAATTTACATCTATATGGGTGGTTATGATGAGTTTATACAAGGCATGCCAGAGGACCAAAGTAGAGTATGCTGTTGATCCCTACCCAAAGGAGAAAATAAACACAGAGGTGCAAAACTCACCTGGTTTTGACATGGGATTTGTGTTTAAGTGTGAAAGCTAAGGTAAGGAGCTTTACTTAACTATCTGACTAATCACTAAGACAAGAATATACTTTGTTGCTGTTGCTTTACTTGAAATGATTTGGACAAATGAAGCCTCAAAATCTTTGTGAGACTGACATTTGGGGAAAAAAAAGCTGAAATGAAATGGCTACTATATCAAATATAATCAAAGTGTATATAATGAAAACCAGAGTACACTTTTACATCAATGAAGCATGTGGGACAAATTCCCTTTTCTGGCACCTGTAACAGAATCATAGAACAGTTTGGGTTGGAAAGGACCTTCAGATCATCTAATTCCATCCCCTCTGCCATGGGCAGGGAAACCTCATAGTGGACCATGTCACTCAAGGCTCTGTCCAATCCGGCCTTGAATACTGCCATGGCTGGAGCATTTACTACTTCCTTGGGAACCTATTCCAGTAATGCTATAACACAGTGCAGTTTGGAGGGTTTCTATGTTTTATTATTGATCAGAAGCTGAAGCAACAGAAAAAATAAAAAAGGAGCATTTGACTATCAAAGGAAGTCATTTTGGCACAAAAGAGATCGAATTGCCATAGGACTCCTGACCTATGTAGAAAAACAAGTTTTAGGCATGGTAGAGCCAACATCCATACCATAAAGAGTAAGATTTGTAAACTCATCTACCATTGCGCTGGAGATATTTGCATAATGCTGAGAAAGCCAGTGTGCCTTTTCCATGGATAATTAGATTAAGATGGGCTTGAACTTCCAACCAGTTTTAGAAGGGATTCTCAGAAGAAAGGTACATGTAGAGGTAAGCAAGAAGAGTGAACTCCATTAACTGCCAAGACTCCCATTTGACTACTAAAAATACAGAACCATTCAATGATGCAATAGAAAGAGTTTCTACAGAAAAAAAAGAAATCTAAATGGAGCAAATTTAAATGACCAGAAATTTGCTACAGGGTAATTTAATTTAATTTAATTTAATTTTTTTTTTTTTAATAAGTATGAACAGGTAGCAGACATCAGCATTCAATGGAACATAATACTTTGGTCAATGTTACAAGTGAGAAATTAAGTTGGTGCTTACTTGAAAGCTGTTGGACCAGTTCTGTAAGAATAAAAAGCATATACGAGACAAAAGAGCATCCAGAAGGCAACAGAAATCAATGATATTTTGACTGGAAATTGCTATCAGATTGCAGCACCAAAAATATTCCCACTGTTAAGGAACATAAGGATAGCAGCCACTTGGCAGAAGGCTTGTAGACACTAATCTATTCATACCAAGCAACCTACAAGGAAATGTGCGGTGCTATACAAGCCCCAGCACAAAGCAGCCTGGGAAATATTTGCTTTAAGTCTGTAAAAAAGCCAAATTATCTCCACTCACCCAGTAACAGTATGTGAGAGAAGACAAACAAGGAAAAGTTGGAGTTATTTCTTCCACAGCTTCAGATTTGCCTTTTGCGGTCTATACAGCATACCAAATGTTGAAATCCTGACAAGTGTCTCATGCTTTGAACTTTTATAACTTAAAAAAAGTGAAAATAAAATCCAACCTTCAAATAAAAGCTTATGATATGCCAGGGTGGTTGGAGTGGCTGACAAAAAAAATGAAGTTGGGAGGTATGCATGCAGCCATTCTTCAGGCAATAGACATAACATGTTCGCAGAGGGGAAAAAAAGGAGCCCACACCGCCCCCCTCTGCACTAGGGAATTTTTAAAAGTGATTGGCAAGGTCTCTAAGCACTTGAGTCTCAACAGGATTGTCAGACTCATACCAATCTACATAAAAGCTCCATAGATCTGAGTTATTTAAGATGCTTGAGTCTTAGAAAAATCAAGGGTAAACAGAGCTCCTTGAGATACTTATACCACTTTCATATGTGTTGATTGCAAAAAAATATTACAGGAACAACACTGCAGGCTGGAAGTAAAGAAAGAGAAAAAGTAAACTACAGGAAAAAAGAAAGACCACTTAAGCCTCTTAAGTCTTTTAATATTTCAGGACTTTAAGAGAACTTTTGTTCTAACAAAAAGACAAGAGCTCCACTGTATCACATGAAAGCCTTCAATTTTTGCTGCCACTCTGTAAATAAATAACACTAAAATTATTGTAGGTATAATTGATGTGGTTATCTTTATCCTTCTAAATAGTATCTGAACTGCTTGAAACCTAAGCATACATTTCACAAGTAATAAAAATAAAAAGGTGAAAAATTTAAAAAACAATTGACCCCTTCTAACTATAAGGAAGCAGAAGACAGTGGTTTTCCTTGTTAATGAACAGACTGACATAGTTCTGAGTTTGCCTGGTTTTGTAATTAATTTTTAAGCGATGCTAAAAATATTTATTACAGGACATTGAATAAAGCAACGTTTACTAAAGACTATGAAGTATTTGGATTCCTTAAACAAAATCCCAGCATAGCTCCCTCAGAAGCTGTAGTGGACAAGATAGCTAAATTATATCATAGCAGAAACAATAATTGCCATTACTCTGAAGCTTTTTGCAGATCTTGAAGGAACCACATGTATACAAAAAGGGGAAAAAGAAAAATTAAAGGAAAGGGAATGGAAGAGGGAAAAAGAGAAAAAGAAAGAAGAAAAGGAGAGCGAGAGAGGAAAAGGAGAGGGAGAGAGAGAGGGAGAGGGAGAGGGAAAAAGAGAGGGAAAAGGAAAGGGAAAAGGGCATCTACAATGTTTAAATAAGAACTACGTCAGCATATGCAGACCTATATAGACATAATTTCTGTGAAACCAAGCTGGTGCATAAAAGTTGCAGACTGCAGTGTCTGCATTGTACATTTATTAGTTCATGAAGAATACCTTTCCTTCTCACTCTGCACAAGGTCCCAACCTTAGAAAGGGGTCCCCAGCAATCTAAGTCTTCATTAGCAGAGGAGCATTTTGTGTGAACCATTCATCTCAAAATAAAACTACTACTAGAAGCAGTAGTCACAGCGGGTCTCCTCTATTCACAAATATGTAGCATTTGCTTTGCTCACAAAAGCTGAATTATGGATCACTGCGGATGAGGTTCTTCCCACACTGACATGTTAATGACAGCTTCTGCCTCTCAGATGAACTTCTCTTGGTCTCTACTCAGTCAAAATATTTTATCAATAGTTTTTTTCCTGGAAACCCAGACTTTAGCCTAGTTCCACTAATACATACCGGTGGTTAATTTCACTGCCATGAGTAATTCAGTGAATTTAAATGAAGATATTAAAATATTCGATTTCAACAGCATAGAGAAAATTTTGTGGGATAGCAATCTTTGTACTAATCAATACCTTTGATTTAAAACAACCTAAAGATCTATATAGAGATTTGAATAACCGTCAAGCAAGTACAGCTACTCTGAGATCTGTCATGACAGAACAACAGTAGCCTCCTAATTTAAGTGCTGTGTCACCATATTTCTACCTTCATCCAGATAAGCATGCATAAATATGCTTCTATAGGAATATACTACTATAGGAAAATTGATTGCTCTCAACTTCTTCTAAACTTATTTTGAATCTTAAATATTATACCAGAAAACACTTGACAATTTGTTTCTTGTGTATTTCCACCACCATTTGTTTCTGTCTCAGGCATTCCTCATTGGCAATGCCGCTGACAGATATCAATACAAAGGAGAAATTAGTGAGAAAAAAATACTACAAAAATGCAAATACTTTTCAATATTTTAAAAGCTCTACTGATGTACACAGATCTGAGGTGTTGGAAAGTAAGTATATGATCTTTGATATTCTTGGATAGCTTAGGGACAACTTCAGAACCACTACATAGAGCTGGTACTCCAAAGGTTACCTTGCAGCCATGTCCTGACTCTACACCAGATAAGATTAAAAACATGGCACCTCCAAGACTGTAGAAACAAGCATAATCACAGCAGTTGGGACCATATCTTTTGTTACAGATATCCTGGGGATCAAGACTGTGAAGATCCACCTGTTTCATGGTGTGATCCTATCAACGGTGATCTAAAAGCTTGAAGCAGCTGCACGGAGAAGTGAAAAGATCTACCCCCTTGCCTTGCCCTAACTGTATTTCACTGAAAAAATTACTTTTGTGCCACTGTAGAAAAAAGTAACAACTGTGTTAGGCCATCTGAAGATATCACCAATGGTATCTAAGCAATATTGGTTTAGAACAAAGTATAAAACTGAAATAAGAATGCTGTACATTTCTCTCCTGACAGGTAAGTAATAAAATGCATAAGGATTGCATTGTAAATACTATTCACCTTGAGCAGTTGCCTCCCTCATAAATGGAAATTTTAAAGGTCAGACTTATATTAAGTGGAGAAGAAAAAAAAATAAAAGAGAATTATCACTACCACACTGCTCTCCTTGAGAGGACTAGCACAGTGTCACTGATACAATTATATTTCTAACTACAGTAAGCAATCTTTGTTAAAATTGGACTGATATAAACTACACTTTTAATGCTATCAGTTCTAGAAAATTAAATCTATGAGCTTTGTATTGCTTATAATTTTACATTCTCTGGTACATCAGTAGTAGAAGTTATAATGAAAAGAGTTTGCATGTCAACCTAGCACAATATTTTTTTTGATACTTACTGATTTGCAGAAACATTTTTCTCCTCCCAAAAAATGGCAGACCAGAAAATGAACATCAGTGAGCAAGAAAGGAATCTGTCTGCATTTTCAGAAATTCACATCCCTGAAAATTCTTGCACATCACTACATAAATCATCAGGCAAACATGCATATAATCCAAATACAGTAAATCATGCATTCATGTATATAAGTACATCCAGTTATACTTTCAGAACTTACTTAAACCCTTGTAAAAAATTCCCACTGCTTTCAAAGGGATTTAGATGGCCGTGCTAGCTACTTACCTGGAGAACTGCCTGTTTCACCTGCTGTCCTGCATTAACAGCAGTATAAAGGCAAAAAAAGAACTGAGTTAATTTTAGAGTGGCACAGAGTAAAATGAAGAAGCACATAAAGAAGCTACGAATGAGTACCTCGACCAACAAGTCTTCCCACCTTCTCAAATAACTGAGACACACTGTCCTGCTCTTCATATTGCTAGAAAAGTACAAGTATAATCATAATGGAAATAAAGATCTTCCATATATTGGTGATCATAGACACACAGTATTAAAGATAAACTGATGAACATATAACTGTTGGAAGATCATCAGCAACAATTTTGGCTCAGCAATGACCATGCAATTAAACATCTAAACACTGAAGTTTTTGGATGTGCTTTTTTATCTCCATTTACATAAGCATATACTTAAGGTGAGTAGATACTGCACTATTTTGTTCCATTGGCAAGACTATGGAAATCATCACCAGGTCTAGAACACAATATACAATAGATTTTGTGAGGAATGTGTCAGAACTCTGGTTTCATACCCAATGCTGTCACAATTATTTCAGAAGATCAGGAATGTAAGAAAATGGAACTCACACAACTTGAAAATACCCATTAATTTCTTAATCAATGTAAAAATCAGAAAACAGAACAGCAGAGAACACAAGGGATATTGGAACAGATCAAGGACAACAGAATTGATAATAATCTAACAAAATAAAAAGTGCCACTTCATTTTCAAACTTAGCAGTGTAAAAATATAGAAACATTAATCTGTACCTCTGTAATTCCAACATACACCATGATGTTTCAGATATGGAAACCTAAGTGTTTTCAGACACAGTAGTAAGAGTTAGAGTGTGCAAATAAAAAACAGAAATTAAAAAAACAAAACAAAACCCACAGATCATGTGTCTATTCCAGATGTCTATACTATCAAGAATGGCAAAGAAGCCTTCTCACACATCAACAGATGCCTCACTATGTGAAGGAAAAGAAACCACAGCCTTAGTTTCAGCAGCAGGGGCCCAGCTTTCAGAAGCCTGCTGATTTCTAGTTTCTGCCAGCAGGCATCTAACCTTGTCAGGAAGCCCTGCTAAAGTTCATGCTCCTTTGGATGTTGTGCTAAGCAGCCAGAAACTGATTTCTACATGCTTCTGAAAGCCCTACTGAAAGGAGTCCTTTTGTGCTGGAGTGAAATGAATGACTTTCTAACTCTCAGAAAGTAGACCAGGACTGAGGCGTGGGAGTTTTACAGAAGCCTCATGATGATTAAAAAAAAAAAAAAAATAATAAATACATATTTTTTTTAAGGCTGGGATATCTGGGACGAGCAATAAGAAATGTGTTCAGCTGCCCTCAGTGTTTTGATGGTAACAAAGATGACGAGAGGTGATTGAGATTTCCTTTACCAACAAAGTCATTGTGGCTTGTTAGCACAAGCTGTGCATTGCACCATGAACTGCTAATGGTTCATCTTTTCTCAAGTGGATGGTGAAAAGGAGGTGCTGGACTTACTCAAGTCCAGCATAAAACTAAGAACTTCGGTTTTCTTCCTCTTTTGTGCTTACATGACTTCTCTGGTCTTGCTATCTACAGTGCTGCAGCTCCAGCTCTGCTTCAACAGCACACACGTGGGAGGGTAGAAAAACATTCTATATTTACAAGTCTTTTCTCACACTGAAGAAAAATCTTAAGACTTTATATCGAATCTTCAACAATTCCATGCACAAATCATACAGGGAAGCATTCTGCAAAACGTCAAATACACTATACTAATATTTTCATCAAGCCAGAGGCAATTTCAGATATTGTGCTACAACATCTTCCCTGAGTTTTAGGCAATTCTTTCTTGTTTATCTTTATAGATATGATTAATACCTGGAGTTGAAAATGATAATATCTACTTAGAATTTGGATAGAATTTAAATAAAACTAATTCTGAATTTGATGATGCCTTCCTAAATGCAAAATATCTAGAGAACATTTTTTTGGCCTCAGTAAATTGCATTTTCTACTCTAAAACATTCTAGTAAATATCTGAAGCTTTGCAATGTCTAATTTTTCCAACTAACATATTGACCTTCTTGTAGTCGC
>JAOEHX010056755.1:21517-34529 GCA_025448015.1 Bolborhynchus lineola
AATTTCCTGAATAACTTACTGTCTTCCTTGCAAATGTGCAGACATGAGTTACACTAAACATCCTCAAGAGAATAAAAAAAATATAACCAAAAGAAAATTTATTAAAAGTAAACCCAACATTCTCCTTCCAAATAGCCACAAAGTAATTCAAGAATGCCAGGTCAAAATTTACTGGGAAGGCACTGATTGTAGACCTTAACACTTGGCTACCAGCCCAACCTGCTGGATCACCTATTTTCAACAAAAGGGACTGAAAATTCAGCCCATCTCCTTACATCTTCTTTGACCTCAAGAGCAATTTAGCGCTGTAAAACAAGAATGGGCCCACCTCTTATCTAGGTTGGGATCCAATATGATATAATGTGCAACTTCAAAGAAAAGACAGCTCAGTCTTTGGCAGCACTCTCACTGCTGTTCCAGGTTTAAGAGCATGAAAAATCTTTACAGGTTCAGGCTGTAAGTCACTCATTCATCTCCAGTCCTGTCAGTGGCTTTATGTGACATCAACTATGGGTTTCTGCGCAGTTCATAGGGTCGCAACAGTTCTACTTCTAAAAGAACACGGAGGAGCAGCATCAGAACTCCTTGCCACTGCCAAGTCTTCAGTGGACTCTGAACAGGTAATACTCAGTAGCCAAAGCTTCAGAACATTTTGGCAGCTTTATGTCTTTAAATTACCACCTGCTTCTAAAAACAATTGCAAAAGATCTAACACAGGAGATTTCATTACGATTCTCATGAGTGGCTAGAATAAAAAATAAAAAGGAAAAGCTCATTCAGGATTGAATCTTTCTATTTCTCTTTTATTTACAACTACTATGAGACCACCTGCCTTCTATGCAGTGTTAGTAAAGCCAGTGTCTTAACTGACATGAAATAGTTTCCATTTCTGTGGCTAGGAACATCAGCCATGGATTTTCCTCTCATTCTGCATACAAAGGTTTGCAATGAATGCAGTTTTACAGTCTCTCCTCCCCTGGGTCAAATCCTGCCAAATTCCCATGCAGTTTCTAGTATTCTGAAGCAAGTCAGCATTTAATTCAGAAAAACAAGAAAACAAAACACACTTTGAAAAACTGCTTTGCACAGTGTGGGGTGCTATTTGTCCTACTTGTACATGCATCCTCATCCCAATTCCTAAGCAACATGTGCATGAGTATAAACATAATGACTGTTTATTACTTTATTCCATGTCATCCGAAGCAGTTGGGAGTTTTGTCTAGCTCTTTTAAAAGAAATTGTACTAAGAGCAACCTTAAAATTCCTTCTTTACAAGTAACAATAATAATAAAAAGACTTCTAACCTGTAAGGAGCTTTGTGCACAACATCTCTTTAGTTTGTCTGAAATCCTTCCACTTGGAGTCTACACTTCTGTGGAGGTCAAATCATATGGATACTCAGGCTCTTGGGTGCCAGATGAGTTATAAATTGATATCTAGAGTTCATGGTTGAAACTACACCTGTTTTATTTGCCACAAGCCTTACTCATGGCACATTTTCCCTATTTTATATTGCTTCACTCTTCTTGGTCTTTGATCTTGCTGCGTTGTTCAAAAATAACTGAATGCCTTATTTTGAAGCTAAAATATCTTCCAAAGTGTGTGAAGAGTCACAAATAAATTTGCCAAAACTGTGCTTTCACTTGCTAGGCAAAACAGAAAAAAAAATTGCTTTTTTCCATTGAGCTATCAGTTTCCTTCCTTTCCTTCCTGTATCTCTGATCTATTTACAAAGACCTTTACAAGCAAATGGTATTCCTCTATCATTAACTTTTTTATTCCACCCCAGCAGTTTTGAAGGATAACCAGTTAAATTAATTTCTTTTTAATATCTTCTAGATTTGGTAGAAACTGGTTTTAAAGTAATAAGTTTCTGTAATTTTTTTTATCTGCCTTTCCCAGTTCTATCCACCCCTATACCGCAACCCTCTATAATTCTTATAACCTAGTTATAAATGGGGGGTGAGGGAAGTAAACATGAAATCAGATTGGACTTCCACTGACTGCAAAGTGATAAAGTAATGGTTTATCAATTATTTAAATCAATGTGAATTCTACCATGATGTAAGCACATAGTATATTTTCCATGAGGTTTGAGGTTTTTTTACAGTTATAAACCCCAACAATGCAAACCTAACTCAGATAATAAAGTAGCTATGCAGTGCTTCTGAATAAATAGTACTTCTATTTGGCATATGGTTCAAAAGAGCAGGTCAGCTAGCAAGCATACATGGAATTAGAATAAGTAATGTTGTAACTGCCTCTATGCTGCCTAGCAATACATTCTTCCACATCACGCCCATTATTTCAGATGCAACTGACTATTGAACTGGGGAATAACTGGGCCTAAATTAATGTATCAAACAGGCAAGCAAGCAACTGGGAGGTACTTCTGGCTTTGCTGTGGACCCTAAGCTCCCACAGATGGGCAGCAGTGCCTACCTTTTTCAGCTGGCTGGGAAATTATCTTACTGGCACATGACTTATCATGAGTTATAGAGGTCTTTATCATCTTAACAGTAACCAATATTAAGAGGGGCTTAATGATAAAGATGTATTCTCCCAAATCTGTAGCTTGTGCAGAATGTGACGCTGCACTTCCCCACCATTTCTGGATATGGCAAGTAGACCAGCTCCGTACATTCACCTGGAAAGGAACCAGGGTGATGAGCTTAGTAATCCGTCTTTACCACCTACAAATGCTCTTTAGAGTTATATTTGCTGGATTTACCTTTACCAAGTGGTTTACTTTATTTTGAAAAGGTAGCTCCCTGCTTTCTCTTGACTTGCCATAACTTCACATTAGGCTGAAATTTCATGTAGTAGCAGCACTCTCTTTCACACAGGAAAGAATCATTAAGTAAGTCTAGTCCTCTCCTCAAATAGAACAACCTAAGTAATACCTTTTAACATCAGAACCAGAACATACCACCTCTAAATACCACAAAACTAATGAACCTCTAGGCTGAAGAGAAGGGCAGTTCTGGTTGAAGTTGTGAGAGCCCCCATCCTCACTTAACTTCTTTTCAAGTGTATTTTCTCTTTTTGGAGTGGTGATAAAGAAGTATCCTTGAACAGTGAGGATAGGAGAAGCCCGTCCTGATTTCTAATTCTTCCTGTTAGAGGAAAGAGACCAGAAAGGCAGCACACCACAGATAGAAACATGGCAAGGAAAAGCACAAGGTTAGTGCAGTAGATACTGAAATAGCCACAGGACCTATGAAGGTTGATATTATTTGGTATACGGGGCTATTTTAAAAGCATTTTCATCATTGTGCTAAGTACAGAGTCCAGTTAAGAAGTCCTTGTCTGTCAGGAGGAATGTACAAAGAAGAGCTCTTTAGGTGGTAAAGTCGCCCAGCAGGATCCTATGCTCACCTTGACAGCATAATGAGAGAGGGAGAGAGAAGTTTAACAGCTCTTCTAATAACTGGTCACTTCTTTTGTTCCATGCAATGGAAATAGGGGAGAGAGCTGTGTCAAGAATCTGGTTCTCTTGGCTTTTTTCTAATCTGGAACTGAATGTTCTATTAAATTGAAATATAGTAGGGCCAGTCCACACTATCCCATGAGCAAAGAAGTTCTCTCCCATCTTAAAAAAGGAAAATTAGGAAATATGGAGGTACATTTCTTAAGCATTTCTATATAGCTGAAGGGGGTTGGAGTGGGGCAGATGGAAATAACCAGTTCTTCCCGATTTCTTTCATTGTTTTGACCACTGCTGCTTTGAAATGATGCCTCATTTTAATGATACATCAAAAATCACACTAATATGGGTCCATCTTCATGAAAATTCTATGTACAGATTCCTTATTGATTCAAACACTACAGGAATTGATGTTATAATTTATTATTACAATATTTTTGCATTTCTAATAGAAGAATGAGAGCTGTAAAGAGAGCTCTGATGAAAACTCTCAAGCAAAAAAAAATTGTAGGCCTTTCCTTTCCAAACATAAACTAACGAACTTCTGAAAAATAAATGCAGCTATTTTCCTATGGCAACAACAATATTTTACAGTTTTTTATGTATTATGCCATGCAACAAGAAACTGAGACAAAACCTGAGAAATATTCAATGGCAGATGTTAAGAACCCAAGACAACATAACATGTAAGGCAGCCTATATATGCATGTCACAACAATGGTAGATAAATAGCTTGAAGGGTGCTAAAATAAAGATTTGGCACTCTACAAACACATTCTAATGTGCAAAGTCTACAACATAAAAGCTTACCCTTCATACAGGTTCAAAAAAATCCTTTGAAAGCAAAGAAAGATCTTCTTTGAAGTGCATTTTAATGCATCCAGCAAAATAGAAGAAACAAATTAAACAGGCAGGAAAAGGACTAATTAACATTACCAGATAGGTGGAAAGCTCCAAATATGACTGGAGTAACGCACTGATGTTATCAACAAGGGATGAATTCATGTACTTAAAAAAACATAACACCATTGCTAAGTCTATGGATTGATAGGAAAACTGGAGACTACAAAGTGCTTTATGTTCTAGAAGAGCTGCAAAGGGACTGTCTCACATGGAAATGGCATGCAGCATTGGCTGCATTTAACTGAAATGGGAAATTCTAGTAAAGCAAGGCCAAACTAATATTACGGTACTGTTACTACATAGATAAAGGATCAAGCAGTCAGCAATCTCATGGAAATAATCCCATATCCTCATCAGATATTTACCAAAGGTATCATCTTGTCCTCTGCCCCATTTCAGCCCAAGTCAGTGCTTGCTCTTAGTTAATGTGTCTGTTGTCAGCAAGCAGTGTGCTCAGTGCTCAGATCCCTATAGCACTGCAGCACACACTTAATGTGGTCTGATGTTCCAAACACATCTTCAGGCTCATTGCCTGAGGATGACTGAAGGCTTAAAGTCATAAAGCGGAATTTGAGCTGCATTCACAAAATCACCCTCATAACTGAATGACTTAGAAGCTTACATATGATAATGTAGTCTTCAAACAGCATTAAAACCAGAATACAGGTGTTTCCAATTTACAAATAAGATGGAAAAGTGTATTAGCCCAGTCACTGTGCTAGCTGTGTTTTTTTGTCCTCCATGCTCTCTGTTGAACTTGGATAAGTACTTACCACACTTTTCTCCTTTTTAGTAACTGGTGCAGTGCTGTACTTTCGACTTTAGCCTGAGAACAATGCTGATAACACACTGATTTTTAGTTGTTGCTAAGTAATACCCCGATCAAGGACTTTTCAATTCCTCATGCTCTGCCAGTGAGGAGGGGCACAAGAAGCCAGGAGGAAGCAGAGACAGGACACCCAACCCAAACTAGCCAAAGGGGTGTTACATACCACAGCACTTTAAGGGTTTATGAGAATATGACTTCACTTATTTGAGCATCAACCATTTTTTATTCCTGCCAGTCTGTGTTAAAAGGGTTTTAATGCCTCTTTAATGAAGCCTGGAGAAACAGAGATGTTTTTCTGCTTCTGTCCACTTAGCTGCTTTGTTAGGAGTTACAGTATCTGTCACAGAATTTTACCCATTAGTCTTTCACCAGCAGTACTTTTCAGTTTCACCAGAATCATAGCAGATACTAATCTGTTAAGGAAAGTCCTGCTCTTTGTTCTAGCACACATTCTAAACAGCCTTCCTGGGGGTTTAGCCTTTTCATCTCATTACAATGATATATTTGTTTTTTCCTACTTTCTCTTTGAAATCAGGTATTTAAAAGTAGTGTTTATAAATTTACTTAGGTATTTGTGTACTGAAAATTTTCCAAAGAGATACACAAATGTTCCTTTTAAAGATCAAATACTGGTCAAAACTGCAACATTAGAAAAAAATCCCAAAATATTAAGTTTATATAGTACTGAATGCACTATTTTGCTGAATATGTTTTTAGGACTACCTTTCCAACACTGATCTTTTTTTGCTCTTTCACCTGCATATTTTTAGAGTAATTTGGAGTTTAGTTATATTAGGAGTTTATATTATTTGCATTTGAGTGCTGTCTTATCTTTTTAATACTCTTGGCTACAGCATCTGTGCTATTATCAGTCATTTCACTGAATATTATAATATTTGATACAAACAGGTATTTCTTAAGTTTAAAAATTCAACTATACTGTCTACCCTGAGGATAAAGATTTGTCCTGGATAAAGATAAGCTTTCTCCAGGGACAGTTGAAGGCTATGGAAAGACCTTTAAAAGGACAAAAGGCAGTAACAGTTTGAGCTTCCAAGTTCGAAGAACATTTCTTTGACCCTGCTTCATATAACAAACTTACAACAAATGTATTCAGGATAAATTTAATAAAATAAACCAAACAAAATATTTCACTGCACTTTTCTTCCCTTGGGGTACAGGGAAAGAATAAACATGTGACAGATGTTAGTCATTGCTAAAGGCACAGCAATGGCATGGTGAAGGGAATAGTCTGAGAACCAATACGTACTGAAACCTCTATATGATAGCTATGCAGTGCATGTCTTCATTACTATTCATAGATCATTTTAAACAAGTTTTATTTCCAAACCTGGCCTCTTCATTTAGGTTCCATCTCTTGTACTATGAGTGGAAAGTAGAGGAACTACTCTTTTGAAGACAAAATTAGCAGGGTACCTTCTCTAGGAGCTTCCAAACAGCAGTCACTGTCTTTCCTCCCATTGACTTCTCTCGCTGTCTTTGGAAATTTTTGTGTGAAAATCACCCTGATGATAAATACTGGAAATATTTCTCTCTAGAACTGTCCTAGAGGCTCGGTGAAGACAGACAGAGGTGGGTTTGTACTTATTATTTTAGAGCTACAGGTTTAGCTGAGGAGCTCTCTAATTTTTTAAATTCTCTTTTTCCAGTTTTCACATATATATCACGCTGCCTTGAAGTCTCATGAATTGAATTTTGATGGGAATAATAAATAGTACAAGCCTCTAAGCAGAGCACAATAGTGCACTGCTGAGATCACAAAGGATTCTTCTAAACTGCTTTTTTGAAAAAATTATTTTTCTCCTCTTGGATGTGCATTGTTTCTCTGTTTCTTCTGTTAAAAATCCCCATAAGAGTAACAACTTCCTTCAAAGCTAGGTAAAAAGAGTCTGTATTCAAAGCAAAGTGTAATCTGAATCTGTAACATCAAAACTTTGCAGAGCTATTAAAATTCATGTTCTAGAAGATGCAGCTTGATACTCTTTATTGTATCATTTGTAAAAGGAACCAGTTTTTAAATGTTACTGAAAAATGAATTAGCAAAGTGCAATCCTGTTTGTTTTCTAAGTCATAAGGCTTTTATATTAAATAACAATTCAGTAAGAGCTTTTAAACATGAAACGTCCACTTCAAAGCTCTGCGTCCTTTGTGTGCAAAGCTATCTTATTTTGGGTTTTATTTACTTCCCTTCTTGATGGGGAAAAAACACCCACAAAAAATATGATACTGAAAATCATCATAATGCATAATTTAGTGCAACTTCAGCTGTTATAGATCAGTATGAAGCCTTCCAGATCCCACATTTGAGAGTGAATTACAGAAGGGTCAATATTTGGACAATATTTTTTGACAAGAGGAATTATTAGAGCATCCAAATATTGGCTCAGGTTTGTAATCATTACTGTTTTATCTCTCTTTCTTTCTCTAGAAGGAAATTGGTTCTCTCACAGTTTTTCTTTGAACAAGTTTTAAGAGCAAAATATAAATAAATTTCTAGAAGGGTAAAACTGACAAATGCTTGATTCAGTCCAGATGGCGTGAAGGTTTGGGTTTTTCTTTAAGTAAACTTATCTTCTATTTCACAATTCTAAAACCTATAAATATTAAATAAATAAATAAATTAACAAACAACTGTCCAGGGGCTTGTGTAAATGTATTGTCCAAGGTGTCTTAGCAACTATTTATGGGACTGATGAGGGTGATCAGGAAAAATATACTAAAAAAACATTCAGGGATAATAGTTACAGAGCTCAAAGCCTCCAAATAATCATGTCACTTATTTTCTGTAACTGTCTAAATAGGCCTAACTGCAGGTAATTAAGGGTGAAAAAGTGCTGCCCAAGGACATGGAAAAAATGTAGAATCACTGTGACACTCTGGATTAGTTCAGATGTAGGATTGTTCAATGTGGTCTTTCCCTTGACAGAGGCAATGAATAGATTTATGATGAAATTGTCTCCCATACTTTCTTGTCCATAACCCTATGTTAAACATGATTTCCTACCACACACCTTTTCATGCACTCCTTTCCTTGGTCACAGGGTAAAATCAAGGTCTTTGTCAAGTCTGTTTTCACTGTTATTTTCACTGGTGCCAAAATTGGTGCTCCAGTAAGACACAATAATTCAAACAGTCCCATCACTCTACTTGTCGAAAAATAAAATTCACACAAACCAATGCAAACATGACAGATCTGGTTAACATCCATAATGTATTTTCAGGCAAATAAATAAGTGGATTAATTCTTTTGCAAAATCTCTGCATTCCTGGGACATTACATCTCAGAAAAGATCTTATTTGGCTCCTCATACTTATCAAAGTAATTCAGCAGACTTCCAAACACCCTTCTTATTTAATTGGCATGGACAGTATCCAAAATAAGGACAGAGAGACAGAAAGGACAGAAGTAAGGTGTTAAAAGAGAAAACATCTATCTGAATATCCCACGTTAAATATCTATATCAAAGTTGTGATGGAACCGCAAATATATTTTGAATTCACTATCTAATTTTTCCTGGAATAGAAAGAATTAGACCAAGAAACAATTCAATTTTATATGAGGTAAGTATTTTGAGAACATTCATGATAACTCACAAATGCACTCCTGACATTTTGAGATCAAGAGGAAGGGCTGCAGCCTGTATTTCAGACTGGTCTTCAAAATGCTACAGAAAACATGTTTAGAGTATCTTTGGGTATAGCCTGCTGTTGTGGTTTAAGCTCAGCCAGAAACTCAGAACCATGCAGCAGCTCACTCATTCCTACCTTCCTGGAGGGATGGGGAAGACAATCGAAAGAATGTAAATCCCACAGGTTGAGATAACAACAGTCCAATACAAAACTACTACTATTACACCAATAATAACAATGATAAGGAAAATAACAACGTGAAAGTATATCAAACTAAAAGGGGAAAGGAAAAGCAAACAATAACCAGCAGTGATGCACAAGACAGTTGCTCACCACCTGACAACTGATACCCAGCCCAACTCAAACAGCAATCTGGCCCTCCTAGTGACTCCCCGCAGTTTATATACTGGGCATGATGTACTGTGGTATGAAATATCCCTTTGGCTAGTTTGGGTCAGCTGTCCTGTCTCTGCTTCCTCCTGGCTTCTTGTGCCCCTCCTCACTGGCAAAACAAGAGTAACTGGAAAGTCCTTGATTGGGGTTAGCACTACTTAGCAGCAACTAAAAATCAGTGTGTAATCAGCACTGTTCTCAGGCTGAAGTTGAAAACACAGCACTGCACCAGTTACTAAGAAGGAGAAGAAAAATAACTTACAGTTGAACCCAGAATGCCTGCATTTTGGAAACTGAGAAAGCTACCAAAATGTTTTAATTGGTGACCTTTACCGGAACATTAGAAAAACTTAAGATCCTTCAATACTATCTACAGAAACACAGGACAGTGTTTCTTGTAAAATTTCTCATTCCATAGTCTTCCATGGCTAGTCTTCCTTGCCATAGCATTTCAAGCCTTGCTCTCTTCTCAAAGCTAAAAGGTTTCCAGAATACTGTAAACTACCTTAGCAAGCACAAAGGTGCCAGCAGAATATGGACCTAGATTACTATAAAGCCACAGAAATTTAGAAGGCTTAGACATTACATTATTTGTTTCCCATCCTGTCTTAATTCTAATGACTTTCTGTTAGCCCTGATTGTACTTTAACAGGAAGACTTGTAGGCAAAGCTTAGCCCTAAAGGGCTTTACAGTATCAGTTCTCTGATACTGTAGAAAATTCTCCATTAAAACTAGAGTGATCTATAACAGATACAGCAAACTAATAGGAAGATAGAAAGGGCAAAGAGGAAGCTAATTCAACTCTTTTCTTCTAGTACAGTTGTCCTAGGTTCAGCAGTAGCAGTCATTCTTCTTCTAAGTAACTGCTGCAGTGCTGTGGTTTTGACTTTCGGCCTGGGAACAGTGCTGATAACACCAGTGTTTTCAGTTGCTGCTCAGTAATGTTTAGTCTGACCAAGGACTTTCTGAGTCTCATGCTCTGCCATGGAGGAGGGGAAGCCAAGAAGAACCAGGGACAGGACTCCTGACTCAGGCTCGTCAAAGAGGTATTCCATACCACAGCACATCATGCCCACTATATAAACTGGGGGCAGCTATCCAGAAGGGCTAGATCACCGTTCAGTCGGGCTGGGTATTTGCCAGCTGGTGGTGAGCAGTTGTATTCTCTTCCCTTGTATTTCCCTTATATTTATTATTATTGGTGGTAGCAGCAGTGGTTTGTGTTATACCTTAGTTACTGGAGTGTTCTTATCTCAGCCTCTGGGAGTTACATTCTTTTGATTCTCTTCCACATCCCTCCAGGAGCAGAGGGGGAGGAAGAAGGGGGAGAGAGAGGCTGCGTGGTTTTTCTGAGTTACAGCTGGGCTTAAACCACGACAACAGTTCACACCCCAAACTTTCAGTTTACATCCCTTCCTATTTCAAAAGCACTGGATAGCCAAGAAACACCATTATAACCTCCTAGAAGCACATCTGCGCCAACAGTATTGGTACCGTTGGTGCAGAAAGAACAGCAGTGGATGGTAGGTGTTCCACTAGAACTGAAAGAAAGTTTTGCCTGTCTTACAGGCTCTTTTCTTCACTTACTCTTATCAACATCACCTTTACTGCCAACAGAAAATTAGACACAAAGGCAGAACTGAAAGATTACCAAGTCACACAGCATGTTAATCTTTGATTCTCATAGCTGTCACAATGAAAACCCTTAAAACAAGTCCAGAATGTTTTCACCACAGCATTTTCAGATGAATTACCCATTCTGGGTCCTTCTTCTGATCAGCTTTACTTAAGAATGGAAAATTCTGCTCTGGGGTACCAGAGAAAATTGAGTGAAGAAGACAAAGCCCCTTCTTGTTTCCTTCTGTTTCTCTATTTCCATGTCAATTCACAGAAGCAAGAAGTTGGGGAGTCTCCAGTTACCCAGCCCAGCTTGAAATTTTGGGACTGAAGGAGCGTAATACCAATCAGGCTCTCACTGGAGAACTTGCTACACCAGTGCTTTACAGGATAAACCTTGTTGTGTTTTATCATTACGTAGCACGCATGGCACTGAAACAGGACAAGTGAGGAATGTGAAATGCATAATCTTAGAAGAGGACCTCAAGACTAACTAGTTCCTCCTCCAGCACAGTTTTGTACAGCAGCAAAGCACACACATTTTGATGCAGTCAGATTCTAGTCTAGTCTTCAGAACCTCTGGTCATAAGCATCTCAACACGTCCCCGGAGAGTTTATTTTAGTAATTCATTGCAGTTTAATATCAAAAATTCTAATAACCAAGGCTCCTTTTCAGGAAATGAAATGAGTTTCTAGGGCAGTTTGAAAACTAATTCTAAATGATACAACTTTTTAGTCTTCTGACTGAAGTGAAACCTGTGATGTTTCAAATACATTTCATAATGACATAGTGACATAACAGCTCTATGAAGCTTTTAAAACTGATGGGAACTACTCTGAGAAAGAATAAAACATATCTAATATTAACCATTCATCTTTGATGCTAAAAAGGGGAAAAAACGATATTCCAGTCTTCTCATTTCCTAGTTCAATCCTCAGGCTAACCAGATCTTCTGGAATTCAGGTAAGTCTCTTGTATTTCAACACGCTTGTATTTGTGTACACAAATAACTGGTAACACCATGAGTTTTAAGCCACCACTAGAGAAAGTCTCTACCTTTCAGAATTACCAATTCAGATAACTGCAGAACAACCTGTCCCTATTGCCACTGTAATCTGGCATATATTCAACTAGTTTAGCTTTTTTCCACTAAAAAGCGCTTTATTTTAATTGGTTTTATTATTTATAAATGTTTTCCAAATGCTCAGATCCCTGTATTTGGACTTTTTAAAATACTCTAAACCTGCCTCTGCACCAACAGAAGACACTGAGAGCTTTAATCAAGAGGATAATACTTGCTGGCTATCTGCAGGGTGTGATCGTCTGAATCACATTAGTTTTGCTCCTTAATTAGGCAAATTAACATCTACGAATAAGGGGAGGTGGGAAAAATCAGAAGATTTTCAGAAGAGGTACCATAGTTACTCCCATTGTTAATCTCTCCATGAACGCATTAGAGACTTTTGCCTTTCAGAAGCATACTTGGAGGCAAATCATTCCCAAGAATGTTTGTATACAACTAATTTAAAGGGTGTTCAACAGTAACATATATTATTCTATGGCTGTATAAAATTCAGGTTTCCAGAAGTAATGCTTTCTTCTCCAGACTTTTTCACTGTTATTAGAACTCAGTCATTATAGATATGGTTTTGCCTGCTGTATGGAAGCTGTTAAAATCCTAGCTTGTAATTCAGCGGTTTTACAGTAGAAGGCGTGGTTTTGGCATAGAATTCTGCATTAAATACTTAAATAGATTAACAGTTATTAAAAGCATTTACTGAAGATAGAAAGCCAAGTAAAAAAAAAAAAAACAAAAACAAAAAAAAACCAACAAAAATCTTGAATCCAACACTTGTTTTCTCCTCCCCTAAGACACACGATGGAGAAACTACAGCCCAGGTATTGGCACAGTATCCTAAACTCCCTTCGAATTTGTCATTGTGGTGCAGGCTTAAATTTTAAACTAACAATAATGTGTGTGTGCCTTTAACATAGTAGAATATACCAAATTGTTCTAACTTACTAACATGTAGAGAGAAAGGAATGTTCCACTGACAGGAGAAGGAATACCACAGCATTGATAACAACTCAGGAGACAGTAAATAAGACCAAGGAGGCTAGCCTTTAAAATAGCAGAGTGGCAGCCAGCGTGGAGTGAGACTGGAGCAGAAAAGAAGCAAGGACATACCA
>JAOEHX010056758.1:0-27774 GCA_025448015.1 Bolborhynchus lineola
CTTCTTTCACCGAGTGGTCCATCTATCAAGTTGATGTCTCTCCAATTTAGAGACAAGGATGACATGTGAGACAGTGTTGAATGCTTTGCACAAGTCCAGGTAGATGATGTCAACTGCTCTATCCATGTCCATCAGTTTCATCCTTGTTGCCACGCTTTGTCTGTTTTAAGTGTACTTATTGCCAGTAGATTGAGCAGAAGGAACCAAAAGCAGGAATTTAAATAAAGACAATAAAGAGCTATTTATGGTAAAGGATAACTTTGGCCCAAGAACAAACATGCATAAATTAACAATGAATATATTAGACTTTAAATTAAATGAAGGTTTCTAACTATGAGGTGAGTCAAATTCTAAAAACCATTCCCATAGAAGAGCAGGGGCAAGAAACTTAACTCACTTGATGCTGAAAATGGACAAACCTTCAAAATGACTGCATGATAGCTTCTCTTAATGACAGGCATCTCAGCCTAGGACATACTCTTACTTTTAGCTAAGTTTTAGTCTTTCCTACACTCCTAATGCAATCAGACTTCTTCAAATAAAGAGAAAAAAAATAATATAATGTGGCTGTGAAGACACTGTACCTGATAGTGTACCTCTCCCTTTCTTCAGACTAAATGCATGATACAAAAAAAAAAAAAAAAAATCACAATTTTTCATTGAACAAGAGTAGTCTCAGTTTCCTCTGTAAAGACTAAGTATGTATATCAAATCTCACTTACACAGTGTTTTGTTTCCAAATTAATCCATTTTATCCTTAAACTCCCTAGGGCTGTAATTTCTCAGGCATTTATCACTTCTAAATTACTAGAATCAAAATATGAATACAACAAGGCATCATTTAAGTATGGTAAAATAGATAAGCTATGCTATTTCTTTGAAAACAGAATTGTTCAAGCAAAGTAACATGGGTTTTTTTGAGTTGGTGTGACTATAAATGCATTAGGCTACACAAACTGATCTCATGACTGGGAAATAAAAATATTTTAGACATAATAAGCAGCAGTTGTCTTGTCTGGTGATAAACATCTAGTCCCACTGTAGATGTCCAAGATGATGTATCAGCATAAGTCTGCCTACCTCCAACACTGCCTGGCTTGGTGACTGTAGTGCATAATTGTCTTCTTGCTCTCCCAAAGCAGAAAACAGGGCAACATGTGAGAAAAGTTAAAAATCATACGAAAGTTGGGGAAACAATGATTATTTAATGCAGTAACTATAATTCCTTGTAATGCTGTAGACAGTGTGTTTAACACTGTCTGCAAATATGCCCCTTGGAAGTATGCGCTCCAGTACTTTTGAGTTCTCACGCCAGTGCTTCTCATATTCCTGTTTAAGAAGCAATGACAAATCTCCCTGTTCCTTTGTGACTGGAAGCCTGTGGATGCTGAAATATCCCACAACAAACATGGGGATAGAATTTCATTCCTAGAGGTCAAATCAACTACAGCATCTTGAAGAAATCAGTACCTGTAGAATAAAAAACTGCTCCTTTTTTCATCTAACATGTCAGGGGGCACTCCATAGCAGATGGCTGGTGGATTTCAAGAAAAGAGTATTTATTCTTCAAAGTTAGGACTACTAACTGAGTCTGTTGAACAGAGTTGAGCACTGTTTCCCACTCCTCCAGCCAAACCCCGTACAGAAACCTCTGCAAATAAGAGTAAATTTTCCTCCTGGGCTGGGTATTCCATCCTTTCAGAAATAGGACAAAGGTGCTGCTTGGACTGGTAAATTGAGCCATGCCAAACACTGTTGTGCATAACCACTAGCAACTACCACAGCACGATGTACTACGGTTACATGCAAACTTGAGGCTTGGAAAACAGACAATTTGTCTGTCCCAATATATACTCTAGTCTCTTTCTGGCCAAATGCCAGGATGTTGGATAGGCACCGTTCATCCCTGCAACCTCTCTCACCATAGAAGGAAACAGAGGCATGCCATCAGAGTGATCACAGCATACTCTGGCAAGTCTCCCTGATTTGGACAACCAAATAGCTTTCAAGATCTCACATGTAGGTTAATTCCTCAAAACCAAACATTGTGGTTTTGAGTGCAATCCAGATGAATCAGACTCCTCCTTAACACACAAGTGAAAATAAAAAGACAAAAAAAAAAGATGTTTCAATTGCTGCTGTCCTCTGATCTTCTTGGAACCTCAGTGGCTGCAAAACTTTAAAAGAATTTCAAGGAGCCTCTCATGTCTATTAACATCCATTAACATCCATTAACATCCGGGGGATCATCAGAAGCCAAAGGGAGATTGGCAAAGATCACTGATCCAGCAGAATCAGTTTTTCCCCAAGATATGTTCTCTGTGTACCAGTTTTTTCTAGCTGAGAATTTCCTTATGCCAGTGCGATCTTCACATGCTCATTTTAGACTGCTTTAAAACTATAATATGTTCAAAGAACAGCTCAAAGAAGCTTTTACATAAATCAAGAAATGGACATTAATTTTTTAGTAGATGCAACTATATTTTTACAGGCTCTGGTTGAGTTTTAACAGCATAAATGCAACTTCCTATTTTGTGCTTATATTCCTGGACAAAAAACTTTCTGTATTAAAACACACTATGTTTGGCATGCTAATTTTCATGCTGTAAAACCCTGATGGAAACAAAACTATCATTTTACTGCAAATTAAACCAGCAAATACCATAATAGACAGAAGCAGGTTTAGACTTCCAATAAAAATCTGCCATTCCTTCTCTCCATCAGTACTTCAGACCAAGACGGTAGTCAGATGAACAAAGCCTCACTTTCCTTTCAGAAAAAATGAAGACTACATTCTAGCTTTGTCTTTATGCTTTTCTCCATAGCTCCTTCTGGACAAATCAATCTCAAACAAAATCTTATAACTATAGCCTCCTTCATTGGCACTTTCTGAACAGATTTCCAACAGTCTGAAGCCACCTGGCTCTACTCCTAGGCTGCACGGCTTGCTTCTCCTTTTTCCTGCATCTAGATGGCTTTTGCTTTTTTTAAGGAAGCATCATAATGTGTTAATGAGTTACTCATGATGTCATTTCAACAAATAGTTGCATTTAAATTAATTTCTTATATTTTTTTTTTTTTTTTTATTTGTGATATTTCCATTTATCCAGAATATTGTATTTACCCCCAGCTGGTTTGCCAAACTGTCTGCCAAATGAACTGGTCAGGAAGTGATTTTACCATGTAAAAACATCAGTACCCCTAAAATCTCAGTCTATACGAAGTTATTATGGAGAATCAAACATTTATATGGAAACTGCTTTTTAATCTTTATAGCCAGTTCATCTGAGTGAAAATAATGAACCTAAATCCTTTTATGCACCTAACACATAAAATGCATAAATGTACCGATGTCGTGTTCTTTTATGGTGCTCAATGAAATAAAAGTGGCTCCATAGTGGTATAGGTGTCCCTGCAGTCCTAAGTCCGTGACTGAGTCATTCACTTGTTAATCAGTAATATTGAATAATCACAGAAGTTCCCCCTGTCATTTGTATAAAGCACAAAGGGTGTATAGGGCTTACAAGGAACCAATAGTCACTTTAGTAGCTGTTAAACATAAGAAGACTCAATTATAAATTCAAAATATGTACTTTGATTCAATATTAAAGTATTAATACTCCCTTGTGATTATGCTCTGAGATTAGAATATATTAGTTCTCAACCACAGAGTAAAACCTAGTATATTTTGTGGTATCAAAGATAGGGATGATCTCTTAAGAAGATAGTTATCTCAATGTATTTCTTTAATTAAGTAATTGATATAATTTTCTGCACATCTTGCCGGTTTGCAAGATTTTTCTTTTCTGTAGAGAATTGAATCCTCTATAATCAAATAATTCTGTAAATAAAACCTAAAGAATCTTGAAGGTTCTTTTTGAGTTTCTTGGCTCTATATAACTCAGTTTTAACTTTTATTTTATTTCTATATACCTGAAGTAGGTAAAAAAAGCTTGTACTTCTTACTGTATGTCCTTAATGTCAGGGGGAAGAGGAGTTAACTGAGCTAACACTACAGACTAGCCTTCTGTGCCAGAAAGTCCTACACATGCTCCTAGTCTGTAACAGATTAGATGGGATTAGTCTGTTATCTTTCTAATATGTACACACTGGTGTTTGCCTTCACAGTTTAGATGGCTTCACAAGGGAAATTCTTCAGTTTTCCGAGCTAGTGCAGAGCACTTTTTAACTCAGCAAACTCAGTGGTTTGCTGGGTCTTATTCTCCGTATTCCCAAATTCCTGCCGTACCAGCCAGCTGCCAAACTATTGACAGGCTGAGTGCAGTCATTCCTCTCATGGCCAGAGCTACAGAAAGCACAGCAGATACTCCATAAAATTCTAGAGCAAAGAGCCATTTCTCATTTGCAGAAGATGGTGAGACTCCTCCATTCACACTAGACTGGACAGGTGTCATTTATGCTTCAGCTGTTACTATTTCCATAGACACAGAACAGCATTCCTGGTGAAGGACAATCCTGCTGAGCATGTGGAACCAAATCCTGTGAAGAGCTGGGATGACCAACACTGCTTTCCGTAGCTTCCCTGTGAATAAATTCCTGTCACAGAACCATGACAGGAGTCTGCGTTCACCCTCAAGCATTTAGAAATGCAAATGAGGTAGACCATAAAAAAACTAAATGCAGTTTGCAGTTGCGCTTTGGAAACCCATCATTCAATGTGCTGTGTGGTTTAACCCCCGCTGGCAACTAAGCCCCATGCAGCCACTCATTCACTTTCCCCCATGAGATATGGGAGAGATTAGGAAGCATGAAAATGAGAAAACTCATGGGTTGTGATAAAGACAGTTTAATAGGTAAAGCAAAAGCTGCACATGCCAGCAAAGCAAAACAAGGAATTCATTCACCACTTTCCATTGGCACGAAGCTGTTCAGCCATCTCCAGGAAAGCTGGGCTCTATCACACATTACAGTGACTTGGGAAGACAGACACTGTAACTTTGAATGGCCCCTCTTCCTTCTTCTTCCCCTAGCTTTATCTGCTGAGCATGATGTCATAAGGTATGGAATATCCCTTTGGTCAGTTGGTGTCAGATGTCCTGATTATGTACCCTCCCTTCTTCTTGTGTACCTCCAGCCTACTCATTGGTGTGAGAAGCAGAAAACACCTTGACTGTATGTGAGCACTGCTTAGCAATAGCTAAAGCATCTTTGTAGTATCAACACTGTTTTCAATGTCAATAATTCAAAGCGGAACCCAATGCCAGCTATTATGAAGAAAATTAACTTCATCCCAGCCAGAACCAACATGTGCTAATGGTACATGGCTAACCAGTTCTCACCAGTAAATCAAAAGTTGGAACTATGCTGGAAATGGGCAAGACAAAAACATGCTTTCTTATGGACATAAGTTATTAACTTGTTTAAGCCACTAAAATCTGAATTTCACAGAAAAAACTTCCTAAACCATACTGAGGTCAATGTCAGCAGAAATGCACCTGCAAATTGCCAGTGCAAATGAAGAGATGAAAAGGATGCTATAATTCCACTATAGCCAGGCTTGGCTAAATACAAGGGCAGGTTCAAGAACTCAGATCAGTGGTGGAGAGAAAAGGTACATGATGCCAGGGTGGTAAAAAAACTTAATTAGACCCAAGAGTGCTATCCTCTCTGCACAACTATCAGTAAGGTAACTGGATGGGACTGTGATGGAGCTCAAAGTGGAGAAAAAACAGAGTGCTTTCCAGAAGGCAGGTAACTGCTACAACAGACTGCTCTTTCACACTTTCCAGGGCTTCTCCCCAGGAGGCTAAACCTGTCATCTGTTCTAAGGAGGAAAGATGCCATAACATTTTCATTCCCTGGCCCTATCTGATAAATGCATAGACTGTGGAACCAGCTTTGGTTGATCACTGCCAGTTGATATATGAACTATCCTTTCAGTGAGTACGGTCCTTGATTCTGTTGTTGTTGCAGGCTTCCTCCCTTTCACTGCTTGTCTACTGCTTGAAGCATAACGTTTTAGAGGAAGAGATTATTACTGTAAGCATATAAAACAGTCTGACAAAGCTCAGAGGGTAACACAAGAACTCCAAAGTAATTCAGCACAGTAATAATCAAGAAATGCAAAAAACTGTCATGAATTCATCAGCAGTGTCATGCTGTAAAATATCAACACATTTTTCTGGATTGGATGTAGAGGCATACAGAGATTAGACGTTTATCTGCCCTACAATGAAACATAAATACATAGTGGAGTTGGGGATGGGTTCAAAAATCTTTCTGTATCTGAAGAGCTCACCTTTGCTTTGGCAGAAAGCTAGTCTTTTGAAAATTTACCATTAAGTGAAGGCTAAATCTAGACAAACTTTTATAATGAACTACCTCAGTATGTATTCCAAGTATATCTAATCTCCCTTAGGAAATGACTACTGACTTGGGCACACTGTTCTTTCTTCAGTCCGTGCTAACGTGCTTTTTAATTTTCACCAAAGATTGCTGTCTCAGGAAATGCTAGTTCCCTAAACTGCTCTTCTTCCCACTTAATGCATGCTTAGGATGTAGCCTGTGTTAACCTGACAGCCGTCTTATGTGAAGAGGACTCAAGTTCTGCTGTTTCTGCTGGGACGGATTGCCAGGAGGACTCCATGCAGCAGAAATCAATTGACATTTTTCCACACCCAGCACCAATATATTATTTACATAGGACGCAAATTGTAGGAGTATATTTGAAGACATGCAGGATCACCTCTATGCAAGCATTAGGAGGCACTGCTCAACAACTTTTCTACGGCTGGAGCAGGTAAAAGGGAGTTTTCGGGCTACCTGAGAAATGCTCGTTCCAGCGCCCGACTTGTGTTCCGACTTTCCGATTATGGAAAGGCAGCACTGAAATGGAAATCGCAAATCCGGAGTTGCTCCTGGGTGTGCGCGCCGCTGCCGCAGCTACGTGCTGCGCTGAAAATACCGGGCAGCGCCTGGGAGCCCCGCCAGCCCCTCGAGCCCACTACATCCCCGCCGCGGGACGAGGCGGCGCCCCCGCGGCGAGAGGGGCCTCCACATGGACCCCCCTTTCTCAACGGCGTGGGTGGGGAGACGCAACCCAAGGGCTTGGCTCCCAGCCGGCACCCTGAGTGTCCTCGAGTGCCGCGGCGCCTACCGCCGCTTCCCGCGGAGGAGGCTGGAGACCCCCGCCCCGCTCCGGCCCACTCGGCTGGGGTCGCCTCTCCAGGTCACTTCCGAGCCCCGGGTACCGGGCGGGAGAAGCTTCCTGCTCTCACCCCCCGTTGCCAAGGCCGGGGAACCGAGATCCCCCCTTCCCGCACCTCCTGCATCCTCGCCTGCCGCTCCCCTTCAGCGGCAGACACGCTTCCCTCCGCGCGGGGAAAAGGCAGGCCCGGCTTGTTCCCGTCTCCAACTTCCCCTAAGTTAACTCGGGTTTCCCCCTCCCTGCGGGGTCTGCTTGGGCTCCCGCTCCTCCAGGAGGGCGGGAGGGAGGGGAAAGGCGTGTCTTCTCTGTGCTGCCGCTGCCGCGCCGCTGCTGGAGGCAGATCGGAGATATAAAAGAGCTGGCCAGGAGCTGAGGGTGCTTCTAAGTCAGCGCGGACGCTCACGCCGCAGAGAACGGGGCGCAGCGAAGCTCGCAGAGCGGCGGCTGGGGGGGGCAGCAGGGCAGGCGGAGGCAGCGTGGGGCTCGCCGTGGGCAACCCCAATGCGTGGACTATCCGCTGCTGCGTTATGCTGGAGCTACAGTTCCTCTGAAGGGAGATTGCGCACGGCTGGCTGGGCTGGACTGCAGCGCTGCCGTTCCTTATGAAGAAGGCACAAGTAAGTGAGGCTGGGGGGCGAGGCGCGGCCAGGGGGGCGACGGCCGGACCGACCTGCAGGGTACGGCTGAACCGGGGAGCTGCTGGAGCGGAGAACGGTGCGCGGGTCGGGGCAGCCGCCGGCGGGGTGTGCGCACTAGTGCCCGTGGGGGTGTCCGTGGGGAGCTGGGAGGTGAGGGGTGCCGGGGATGGCCACCGCTGCCCTTGGTAAGCGGTTTGGGAGAGCGGGGTGGGCGGAGAAGAAAAGATACCTCCCGTCTTGCCGTCGTCGCCCGTGGAAAAGTTGCAAGCAAGCGGCCTTATCGGTTGCTGAGACGTGGGAGACCTGAGAAGGCACTTGGAAAAACTGCCTTAATAAATCAGCAGCCTGTGTTACACTGACAAGCTGAGTGTGAAAACGGGCAATAATTGGAGGCGGCGGTGCAGCGGCTGCTGCCGTGCGCGGAGCACCATCCGAACCGCTCCGTCTTGCGGAGCCGAGCCGGTGTGGTGGGCAGCCCCACGTCCCGCCCTGTGCCCTCCCGCACCCGCTGCCAAGAGCCGCTGTGCACTGTGGCGGGCGTCCCAGCAGCTATTTCTCCAAGTTCTGTAGAAATACAGAACAGTGGTCGAGCTGTGCATTGTTTTCTTGAAAGGATGGATGGAGACAGGCGTGAGCGGAAAAATCACCTTGTAAAAATACACAGCGCAGGGAAACTCCAAGAAGTTGAAGGCTTGACTTTGAGAGGTGCCGCCACCCTCCATCCTAGCTGACCTCGGGACTCGGTGCCAGACTACTCTTGAGAGTGAGCAGTGCAGCGGGTGCTGTGCTGGGGGTTTTGACTTCCCCTCTACTTCTTGGTTAGGAACGAGATACTATCTGCTTTTGTCTATTTCTTGGCAGTTGTTGGGTCCGCCTCATGCCTGCAGCCTGTAGGCACTTCAGCATGCAGTCATTGGAAAAAACACCAAATATATATATCAGTTTTTTTAAACGGAGAAGATCTTACTGAAGTCTTTGGGGCAGTTAAACAGTTTTTCAAGATGTGACAGGAATTAGGAATACTTGTCTTCTGAAATATCCAAATCTCAGCTGGCCCAAGCACTGGCGAATGTGCCATGCTTTATTTATAAGTGAATTTATAAGTTGGAGACTTAATCTTTATGATACTGAAGTACCGTTAAATGATCAGCTCTGAATTCTAACAGCATATATCTGTTGTTGTTACTTATTCCCTTTAGATGATTAAAGGTGCCTTAAAGCGCAGAGCTGTTGTTTCAGACCTTATATACAAACTTGGTCAAATATGCTGAGTACAGTATTAGACTGGAAGGGTCTCTTAAAGTGTAAGAGACATATTTATGTGCGTTTAGGTATATGCATTCATTTAGTACTAGAGTGGATAGCAGTAAAGTCACAGGATGTTATCCTAGCCCATAGAAGCATATACATAGGGCTTATGCCCCAGAGAAGAAAAAACTGGTCAGCAAACAAATGAGAATATATGACTGCAAGCAGCCAAGCGTTTTATTTCACATGTTCTGTAAACTTCTAAAGCCGGAAGAGTCCTTTTGCAAATAGAGAGCAAAGCAGAAGGAATCTCTCTTTCCTGGTAAGCTGGAAAAGACAGGCAGTCTTGGCATTCAGGACCATATGGCTTGACTCAGGGGCTCGCGAGCTGTAGCCTGTGGAACAGCTTCTTGTCATGGTGGTGAAGCATCTGTCAGCTTTCAAGCAGTTACACTTCCTGCTTTCTGGAGGCACTGACAAGACTTCTAGCTCTCCAAAGGATTGTTTCCTATATTTTAAGGATTAGAAAACAAATGTGATACCAGACAATTAATCATTCTGAGGGGATCAGAGCAGGAGATTCTTCAAGAAGGACTTTCCACTAAAGCCACAAAGACCCTTGTATAAAGAGGGAGCAAGTGAAGTGGATATATGAAGGAGGACACTCTGCACATTAAAAGCACATTTTAACCTATATGCTCTCCTGTGGCTACTTTTTGCCATTGTCTAGACTGGTAACTGGTGTAGTGAAAAGGATTGGGAAGCCTGGAAAGAAGTTTCCATTTGTTATAATAAAGTATTCTGCAATAGTATAGAAAGTGAGAACCACTTAGTAGTACCTGGATAGTACTTAAAATAAATCAGGGATTTTGATATTTGTGGTAATGTTACACAGCAATAATATGTAACAAGTGCAGCTAAAGGAGTAGCTGAGTCATACGCCAGTGCAACAAAAGTGCTGAAAGACAAGTCATGCTGAACACCAGACTCCAGGTTGGTCAGTTTATTTAAATCAGCCTTAACCTGAGAAACCACAGGAACTGCAGAAGCATGTTTCTCAGCAGTGTCAGGCCTAGAAGGATGGTTTCTGAAACTAAACAGTTTGATAAATATGTAACCCCTTGTTTTGAACATACCAACACCTGGATTTTTTGTATTTTTTTAGTAATAATGCCTTTAAAAATCTGATTAAGAATTTGGGATCCAGTCTTACAAATCCTTCTTCAATGGGACTATTTCCATGAATTAATCTTATTGAAGGATTACTTGTATGAGAGGATTTGCAGGCTTATATACTTAGTAATTAAAACTATTATCAGAAGTGAGTTTATGCTCATTTTCATGCACGCTATTATTTTACAAGTAAAACATCACTGATGTGATACTTCGAATAAAACAGGATGAGTGGCGCTAGTGTGATACAATCTTGCAAAAACATGGCAGATTTATGATTTGCTTGTTCTTTGTATGATTTGAAGGCAGTCTAAATAGGATTAAGTTACTAAGAAATATGCTGCAAGGAGGAGTCACCCATGGGGATAGCTCAGATGGCTGCTAATGGTAAGGTATCACACATACTTGGTTTAGCAGTGGATTAGATCTACAACCTCTTAGAAATCTCAGTATCAGAAGTGTTTTAGACCTCAGCTTGGCTTTTTACCTCTGAGCATGTGCATTATTAAGGGTAGTTAAATGACCTTCTTAGGTTGTCCTATCTGTGATATGTCTGTGTCAGTGAAGTAAGAGGCTGTAGAAATAACTATGGATTAGTACCTGGAAAAAGAATTAGCACACAAGTTGCCTGCTCCAGTTCTCATATTGGCAGGCTAACTCAGAAAAGCAAAGCAGGTATCTGATACCTTTGTGCGAGCTTACAGAGTCATTGTTATGGGGGAAATAGTGAGCTCTGATCTCCCATCTTTCTTGCTCATTTCACAAAAAAAATGAACACTAGCTACTGTAAGACATTTGGAGCTCATGGTAGGTATAGAACTGCTACTCATCAGAGAGAAAAAGAGAACTTACTGGAGCCAGAAGGATGTGCTGTTCACATGGACTAAGGTCTCTTTTCTTCTTTACCCTGGTTTTGGCCCTGCATAGGGGAGGAGAGGCCAGTTTGCAGGTACTGCAGCTGGAAAGAACATCCTGGAAGAAAGTGTCATATGGAGAATAAGCAGCAGGTGACCTGGAAGACTTAAGTCTGGGGGGAGTGTTTCGTAAGGCTTGTTTATGATCCTTTATTTTTATTTTATTTTCTTGGCATGCCTGTATTGTGCTCCTGTAAGTCTTTATTTCTGTGAACTATGCAGCACTTGGCTTTGTAGTTTAAACTGAGACAGCTAACCCAGTCTGCTGCTGACCCAGTTCTGCCATCTCACTGAAATCTAGTTTCTCCTTTTGTGCACTGCATGTCAGTTTTTCAGGTGCAGTTCTGCAAGCTGGCAGTGCCATTCTCCAAGTTTTGTTATGTGACTTAATGGTATGCTGGCTCATGTAATCGCCATATTGTATGAAAGTTAGGAGTTGGCAAGATACAGCCCTTGGCTTCGGGTGGGCAACGCTCAGTATGCAGTATGTAAACACAACACCCATTTATTTGAAGCAAGGCAGGAAAAGTCTCCCTATGCAATTCCATTTGAGCGGTGTGGGAGCTGACAGATGAAAACGAAAGCATTTGTTCGCACCCTGGTCTTTGGTATGCCAAACCTGAGGTTAGCCAGCCTTTTAACTGGATTTGCAGTGTCCAAATCTATTTGGGCTTGTTTGTTGTTGGCTTTTTTTTCCCCTGTGCACTTGTGGAAAAGGGAAATGGACAAATGCAAGGTGAGTGGAGAAGGGTAGCGCTCCTCTTTATTCTTGTGGGTTGGCCCATGTTTGTATTGCATCCTGAGTCATATGTAAACCTACAGAAAGGGTGTTCGTATATATTACTGATGCCGAAATAACTGATGGTGGGGGCATATAAAATAACAGTTTTGTTCCTGGATGGTTTTAGTTATTGGCAAATGTAAATAATATCAGACATTTTTTAGTATGAGAATGAAAATGTGTTACAATTAAACATAGAAAACAAAAATAGTGTTAACTATTTTATTTGATTGAAGCTGCTAGCATGCATATATCTGAGGTCAATGAAAGTAGGTACACTAATGGAGATGTTATTTCTACTGTATGTCTAAATAAAAGCCAGTTTAGGAGTTCAGATTAATGAATACTTGAGATCATAGTAATGTAGGCAGTAAATTATTGTCTAATTTCCTGTTGTTGTCTGATAGCCACTGGGTGAATGAACGGTTGCTGTTTCTTGTTTTAAGTGTTTTAAATTATGCAAGGTAGATGGATGCAATAACCATTTTAAATCCAATTAGGAATTTTCTACTTTATACATATTTTTGTGTTCGCATGGCTGTATGGAGCAGACATAAATAAGAGTGCATGACAAAAATAGCATCAGGTCTAAGAGGTATCTGCAGGTATTACCTGAAGGAGGCCCTTGTGGGACTCTCTGCTTTGCAGCCGTGCCATGCTTTGGAGCACTGTGTTTTGTAGAAAGTGGGTAAGTAAGTCAGTCCTGAGCTTCCAGCCTTTCATCAGCACTTGAAGCAACACTAGAAGTGAGACCAGTTGATGCAGGCTTCGAGGTTTATGTGCAGGTTTCCCCCTGGCAAGGCCATTAGCTGACTACTATTTGACAGTGGTCAGTGCTTCTAGGAAGGATCTCTCAAGCAAATCAGCCTTTCAGATACCTTCTAGTCCCAAACCTTCACTGCTGTGAAAGAGCACTTGTAAGCAAGCAGGAACTGTAGTATTTGGTTATTATTCTTTTTCTTCATTTTTGCTGCAAAGTGTACTGGATGGAGAGGATCAGGTTCAGGAATGATCCTCAAGATCATATTAGCTTCAAGAGCTATCTCTTCTCCCATTTGGTGCCTGCATAGCTGCCATTCAAGTGGTATTTCTTAATGTCTCAGTGAAGAGCTACTAGGAATCAGGCTAGGTATCTCACTTGTGCACCTTCCCTGGCTTCTCTCCAGTTTTGGGCAGTAGAGCTGGGAAGTCAGAAGGGGTGTGTGCTGGCAGCCTTGGGCTTGGGGTAGAGGTGGGCTGCACCCTTTAGCTCAGACTGGTGTTCAGCAAAGCCTTGTTTAGACTGGGCTGTTGCAAAAGGATGAGTGTATGGTCTACAAAGATTACCTCTGGGTCAGTGAACAACCTTGTTTCAATCCAGAGAAAAAGGCTAACCCAAAGGGATTCACCTTAGCATACTCACTGGAGTGGGAAAGGCACAGTTCACATCTTTTCTTGGGTAGGAATTTAAGTCTCCAGGAAAGGCCTGTCTATCTAATCTGTCTTGTTGATACTGTTCTGTTGAAGGTTTATTTGTTTAATCTTGAGAGTGGCTGACACATGAACTAGAAAGGGAGGGGGCGAAGGGGATTGTATTTCATGCCACAAATCCAAATTCACAGATTGCAAATCATGCCAACCCTTGAACCTGCATTCAGAAATATTTTGTCATCTGCAAATCAGTCTGAAAACATCGGTCTGCCAGTCTTATTTGTTTGTGTAGGTTGGCCAGTCGCACATGGCTGAGCCATGTTAACAGTCTCAGTGACAATAAACCCTCATCCAGTGTCTTATTCAGCTGGTCTCCTGCCTTTCGTTTGTTCTTCTATTGTCAGCTCCAGGGACACCAGTTCACTGACAGTTAAGGCCAAGGATAAGTTTTATCCAGGTAGCTCAACCATCTCTTTAGGTGTACCATAAGAAGCACCCTATATACAGCTTTGGAAATCTGTTAAGTATATGCAATCCATTTATTGTATGATAGGTCCTACATTCTACATTTGCTTTGGCTGGCATCTCTCTACTTGATATAGGCAGGATCACTTGTGCTGATAGCCTTCTGGTATCTTTCCTCCCAAATAAATGACACGATTTTAATTTTTACCTTGCAACTACAAAAGTCAGAAAGGAATCCAGATATCTCACCCCATTGAACCAGTGCTCACATACATACAGGGGAACACACACCATGCAAAACCAGCTGTACATATGTAGTATTCTTTACGTGGATGCGGGTGTATGTTTGTGCACAAACTTACATGCGGTGAAGCTTCTAAGTGTGGTGTGCAAGTCATGGCACAGCTGAGTTACCAGAATGTCCAGTTTCAGCCTAGAATAACACATACACAGAAATACATGTCAATGATGTGTATTTCCTTTACAGCAGCAACATAATCTGTGTGTGAATTCACACTGTGCTTCCTTGTGAAAGAAGTAAGGCAGAGGATAGCACAATAGAACCTCCTTGGAAATAAAGGCTTATCTGAGTCCTATACAGGATAATCTTAAACCATTCTTGTCCAGTGGATCTATAGGTTTTTCTTTGTGCATTTTTGTTCTTTATGTGTAACTCAATTCAGTGACAGAGTTAATTTCTCGTTATTAGTGCTCAATTATGTTTTTAAAATGAGTTTTATGATGCTATGTGATACGTATATGCATTTTATAGTCATTTGGAAGTATGAGGAAAAAATGCAACTTTTTCCTTGCTACCTTGTGCTTGCTTGGTTGAAGCAAAGTAATCTATGTCTTCCCTTTATGTTTGCATTATGATACATCGTTGCTAGATGGATTTTTCGGTCTCTCTAGTAACACGTGACCTCTAATTACTTTTAGAAGAAAGTTATTCAGGCAGCAGAAGTCAGACTAAAACTAAATTGTGCATGTCCTGACAATCTGTTTCTGTTTAGAATGGAAAAAGGACTCTGTGCAAGTCATGCAACTCTCTGTAAGAGTTGCTCCTGGACAGAAGAATGAACTTACTTATGTCAAAGCACATACTGAAAACACAGAGTAATACATTGATGTGCAAGCTTCATTATGTTAAAGTATGATTGTTTTGAACAGTGTCTGTTAATGTGGATATTTTGAAGTGTGTAAGAAAGTTTCTTCCTCCATTTCATGTTGATCCAAAAAAGTCCTGTTTATGCAGATTTCATAATTGTGTACAAAATGGGAGTAGGATGCCAAGGTGCTGACTTTTGTGGTCTATCTGAAGTAATGGACTGAAGTAAGGCAGTAAAGAGTCAGGCATAATGCATTTAAATTAATCATATGCTGCATATATGCAAAACAATTCTCTAAGTGAAAAGTCAAGTGCTTAGAAATTTAGGGAAGTTGAAATTGAAGCATGCTAATGGTTTATTGTAAAGAATTGTAAATTCCAGCCCTCTAATTTCCAACCTCCATTTGCTCATTATTAAGTGAACTCAGCAAAATTTGTCTTTTGCATTAAATGGCAAGCAGACAATATTATGCATTATGTCTTTAAACTGATATAGATCTAAATGTCAGCTCTTCCTGAGATTTGTTTTTCTTTTACTGCTTTGAAGCATGCAGGAATAGGAGCATTAGTCAGCCAAATGAATTTAGGAAGCTTGTATAACTGCTTGGCACCCTCTTTCATTCAGATTAAAAAATATGTTTCTGAATAAACAGAGTTTTTTGGTGGTTGTTTTATGAAGGAGGAGAAAAGAAGTATCTTCAATGTTCATAATTGCAGTCTTTTTCAAATTACTGTGATTCTGCAGTGTGTGGACTGCATTTCCATTCTAATAACAAAACCTATCAGTACTGTATTTGACATGAGTTTAAATGTTTCTGATGGGTATTGCTTTATTTTCAGGGAAATAAGAACTTTATTTATAAATTGTGAGTTTAAATGCTGTCACTGAAGCTGCTTTGATCTGTATTATAATCTCTGGCAAAGAATGTACCCTAGATTTGCCGTGCAATCTCCAAATCTGCATCCTTTAAAAATTCTGGCTGTAGCGATAGTCTGTTCCAAACTATTTAGATAAATTTATTCAGTAATTGTTCCTTTAATAACATAATGCTGGGCAGTGAAAGCCCTTTTATTGAGGCCACTAAAATCAGTGAAAATCTTGCTATTTTTAAAAATTGAACTCCATTCTCAGGACAAGCGGTGTTGACAAACCCCCACCAGTTTTCTTCTGCCACAAATGCAGGTGGTCATCGTTCAAGTTTCTCTCTCCTCTGCCCTTTCAGAAACAAAATGGCCCTCATTTCTGTGTGCATCTTTCCTGGCTGTGTTGAAGACAGCATCCTCACCTCTGATAATAAAACTTCAGCATTTTTAGCATCCAAAATGCTGAGGGTGTCCCTGTCACCATCCTGTTCCTTCCACGCAGTCTAAGCTTCATCTTTTCTAGATTATTTGTAGCAGTCTGTCCAGTGGGCATTTTCATTTCCCATTATCTTTGTGAGAGCCACTTCAAATATTAATCCCTTGAATAACCTGGGTTTAGTGTGCTTTATCTCATCTGTAGAAACTAACCATATCATGATTAGAATGAATCTACCGTTCTGTGGAATATGTTATATGATGACACTCATTGGCTGTTCTTAGAGTTTCAAAGTGCCCTCTGGAGTATTTTGCTTTTTCTATAGGCAAAATACCCTTTCTTCTGTAGCATCATTAAGTTTCTTAATATATTAGGAAAATCTTTGCCCTTTTTTTCCCCCTTTTTTATTTTTTAAGGGTCAGATACTTAGTGAGATTAAATGAAACCCTTTTAGAATTAATTGTTATTGCTTTTTCCTGTATCTCTCAGCTTTTTTACCTAAGGTAGAAGTACCTGATTAGGTGTTTTCATTTGCAAAAAACTCTGGCCTGAAATGTTCTGTAGATCAACTGGAGTGATTTTCCCATCTTTCTTCTCTGTATTCTCAGCACACTTAAAAAAGACTCTTCTTACAGAAAGGTTTTAGTGATCAAGTAGGTATTTACCATTAGTAGTCAGGTTGCCTACAATACTTTTGTTTTTTTCCCACTGTAACAGAATGTTGTTGACACAAATGGTTTGAGACATATGTGAAGTTAATCTGATTTTGTCCTACTGGTTTATTCCTATTGAAACAAATTCCTCTTGTTTTGCATCCAAGAAGATTATTTCAGTTACTGTTGAATTTGTACCTGTTTAAAGCACTAGTTGTCAAACTATGATATGCTTTTTGGCTTTATTGTGATAGATTCTTCTTAACATACACACTCCATTACTTTTTTCAGGGTAAATGACACAATTCCTACAAAACTGGGAAGAATTTTTCTCCTATACAACTATTACTTAAATAAACTTGCTAAGAAACTGCATCACTTATGAAAATACCAAACTAGTCTTACTGGAATTTTAGAGGGTAGACATTGAAAAGTGTATGCGCTGAGGAGATGTGCACTAATCTTCTTAATGATGGGTTATATTTTCTGTGAGATTCATTACAGAAGCCAAACAAATTTTATGATAGACCAGGCAACTTAGTGTGTCTTCTTCAAGTGCAATTCTAGAAAACTTTTGAGAACTAGGTGTAAAAATAATCAAAGAAATCATACTGTGTTGTGTCAGTATTTGCGTGAGTTTATCAGTACATCTGAAAGAAGGATGCTATTGAACATGTACCAGAATAGTTTCACTACAGACAGCTGAAGTTCTTTAATTCACATGAGTACTTTTGACCAAGTGTAAATCTCTACAGGACGTAAACACAACTTACAGCTGTATTTTTTATAAGTAACCCCTATGAAAATCATCAGTTTGAGGAAAAAAGGATTTGAAGACTAAAAGCAAAGTGTAGAAATGAGTCATCAATTTGTAAGATGGCAAAAAACCTAAGAGGTAATGTTCTCTAATTGTCAGCAACCTCATACAGTTCAATCTGGTAAGAGGGTTCACAGACTGATGACAACATGTGCAAGCTATATAAATTACTTAGGTTAATTGAAACTAAGAGATTCTAAAGAACTTTGTAAAGGTTTAGAGAAGATAGGAGAACAGATGGCATGATGGCAAGTGGAGTTTGTTGTGTTGAAGAGCAAGGGGGATGCATTTTGGAAGGAATGTTTTGAACTAATTGTATCTACATTAATAACAGAAGTTTTAATTCATTATAAAACTACTTACAAGCTGGTTTTTAATGTTCTTGTAGCAATACTTGATCAAGAAAAATGGATGAAAAATCTGTGTATTTTACTTGCAGTAGAACAAATCAAACCACATTGGGATGTAGTAGGAGCAGAAAGACAAATGTAAACAGGGAATGCTTTTATGATGGGGATAATTAGCCATCTTGAAAAAAAGTCCTTATTACCCTATTGGAAAAAAGAATGTAAGAGAAAAAGTCATCCTAAAATAGACGAAAGTATTGTGTGAAAGCAGTGTGCACATGAAGGAGGGCTGAAAGCTAAGGGCAAGAAATTACAGAGTGACAGGAGAGAATTAGTCTGGAGAGCAATTGCTGGGCATTACTGATATTTCTTGGTACAAAAGTGAAGAAATATTTAACACAATTGAAAGTCAGAAGGTGCTAAAACAAGCAATGCTACCTTCACAGACAATTACCAGTCTGGAAAGGTTTTTGACACTAGATAGAATATGACTTCAGTTGCAGCTTGATATATGTTAGAGTGAGTCCAAGAGGTCATTTCCATTGAAAACAGTAGTCCTAGTCTTCTCATCCTCGCACATCTCTTCTCCTCCACTCATTCCTTAGGGATTAGTTTTCTGTCTCTGAGCTGAATTAGCTAGTCACTGTGAATTTACTGACTTGCTGAGGGGTAGGGTGAATGTCAGAAGGAAGGAAACTACAGAGAAGGAGATGCTGAGAGCCCTCTCTCAGCAGCAGGAAGCTGTTAGATTGCTTCAGAGCATCTCATTAACCTTGACTGAAGAAAAAAGGATTATACAATTAAGTAGGTAAAAAGCTGTTGTTACTTTAGTGTACACTCTGAGCATGAAAGGCTGCTTATCTTCTACTTCATGCAATTAGGAAGAAATGTTCCCCTAGACAATACATTCTGTGTGAATGAACAGGTTTCTTCACTTTTCTGTGGACACCAGACTGATCATGTGATGATCTGACACTTCTTATTTTCCAAATCTTCAGTGCCTTAATTGCACAAGTCAGATTTGGCCTAATTATAAACTTAGTTTCATATACAACCATCTGCCAAAATTACCATCTGTAACAATTCAGCCTTTGCTTTTGAGAAAGGGAAAACACTTTGAAATATATTATAGCTGAGCTCCAATTACATGTGAAAGTAATGACAGCTGAGACATTTATGAAAGATCTTTCTTTGAAGATGGTTAGAACTCATGAAATTTTATGCAATGTTGACATGTTGCATGGCTCTAGCTATAGAAAGACAACAGAGTCTCCGTGGACTATGCCTAAAAGATATTCTTGTACACAACTTCAGTATCAATGGGAAAAGGCATTTCAAAGTATGTCTTCCTCTTGGAGGGGTGCATTGGAATTCAAAATATACTTGAGTTTCTGATGCAGTAATGCAGTCACTGGGTTTTTATGTCGCAGGAAGCATTTTGATCCACCCCATCCCATTTTTTGCCATCTTCAACTTATATTGTCCTGGAACAACCTTATACATTGCTTCAAATTCCCAAAGTGGCCATTCTGGCAATTTGTGTTCTTTAAAAGAGAAATAATGCATATGTCTTGAGAAAATAATTTAAGACAGAGCTTTTAAAATTAACAGTGGCATGATGTCTTTTAGTAAATCTTGAGAAAGGAAATGATGTTCATTTTCTATGTTCATTGTTGTGAAGTTGGAATGGTAATAATCACTAAGGTATTTTTGACATATGAAAATGTTTTCATGTTAGAACAAAAACTTGAAAAAACTATAATTGATTTTTCCATGCTAATATACCAATGTAATTGCTTTTGAGACAAGGCATAACGTATTTGTAATTCCAGCTTGCAAAGGTAAATGACTTATTGCTTGCCCAGTGCTTACGTTGTCTTGCAGATTAGTTGCTAATTTGATACGTCATTTACCTGATTTGTGTGCAGCCCCGTAATCTGTAACTTCAAGGCATTTGAGATTAATCTCATCCATTAGCCTATCACTTTGAACAAATATAATTTTCACAAAAAAAATAGATCCATTCTTAATGTACTTATATTCTAATAACAGTGTGACTGTAAGACTGCGTTATTCTTTCACACATAATTACCTTAAAGCTAAATTGTTCACTCTGGTTTTGAGCATGTATAGGAAAGCATATGATTCAAATTATGTAGGAAATAAAATAATGTCTAAGAGCCTAGATCATTATCAGAAGTAACATTATTTACTGGCAGCTTTCATAAATAAATATGAGAGAACTGAATGGAAATCAGGATCTGGAAAAAGTTGTGGGGTTTATTCCAGTCAGAAAATGTATTTAAATCTGGTTTTGCTTTACTCCGTGTTATTTGGAAACAGCTGAGATGAACTTGCATGGTTTTCATGCATGTTTCTTTGTGCACCACTAAAATGTACAGTTCAGCTTGTCAGGTATGGTGAGAAGAAGTACAAAATTAAGATCTACTGAACTCTTGAAAATTAATAGGTTTAAACATGTTTAGGGAGAACACAAACCTAGTAATATTGTTTCTGATGGGCTCATTGAAACTTCATTTGGTTATTGACAAATGTGCAGTCATAACCTCCAAGTGTTTAAATGGTAAGGTTTAAACTTATACATTTCCCAGGGAAATATCCCAACAGACCTTTTGGTTAGCTAACTGCTGTATCAAGGAATGCTATGTAAACGAACAAAGAACAATAGGAATTTTAATGTGACAAATAAGTTCACTGTGCTGAAAGTCCTCAGGGTTTATTCTGCATCTTCTGATAAAGGAACATGAAAACTTAGCACCAAAGCCAGCAGATGCAGATATCATTTTCTACTTTGGCTGGGTTTTTTTTAGTATGCTGGTTTTTAAAAATGGCTTGCCTGTAGGTGCTTTTGATCGTTTCTCCTGAAAAATTGTCTTCTAGAAACCTCCTGAAGTTTTTGTGGAAATTGACTACAGATTATTGTTAAAATGTCTGCAGTGGCTGTTATGAGGCCAGAAGCTGACTTCATTGCCTAACAACATGTGTTTTGTTGGAAACAGAACATGATGTGGAAAGGGTTATATATTTGTTTTAAAATTCAAACAGTTTCTAACAAATGAGGTGCTGTTATGTTAAATTTTCCCCGAATATTCACTTATGGCACATACTAGGTCTTCTGTTGACTTAGTATAGTGTTTTGTATGCAAGATGCTTGTAAAACACTGCATTAAATCTGTAAATCCACATTTCTAAATCATAAATAGTATACAGGTGCATCATTAATAGACATTATGTCCAACATAGTAAATTTCTCAGTGAAATGACAAACAGTGAGAAAGAGCAGAAACTCAAGCTTCACTATGGAAGACCATGACCTGGCTCTCTTCCTGCAGCCAAGATATGTAATGACACTCTTACATCCTACAGTAAGACAGTGTGTGAAGAATACTTTGGATCTTTATTACGTACCTCAAGGAAATCATGTAGATTTAGATTAGTGCCAGAGGCTTAGCTAAATACCTCATTGGTTTGGGATTTTTTAGTCTTTGTCCTGGTTTTGGCTGGGATAGAGTTAATTTTCTTCGTATGGCTGGTATAGTGTTTTGGATTTAGTATCAGGATAATTTTGATAACACACTGATGTTTTTAATTGTTGCTAAGTAGCATTTATACCAGGTGAAGAACTTTTCAGCTCCTCATGCACTGCCAGTGAGAAGGTGGTTGGAGGGGCACAAGAATTCAATCAGGAACACAACCAGGACAGCTGATCCCAGCTGACCAAGGGGATATTCCACGCCACATATACACCTGGGGGAAAGCTAGCCAGGATATGCTGCTGCTTGGGAACTGGCTGGGCAGCAGTTAGCATGTGGTGAGCAATTGCATTGTGCATCACTTGTTCTGTATATTCTAATTCTTTTATTGTCATTATTTTCTTTATCTTTTTTTTTTTTTTTTTTTTTTGTCCCATTAAACTGTCTTTATGTTAACTCAGGAGTTCTATCACTTTTACCTTTATGTTTCTGTCCTCCATGTCATGGAGGGCAGTGAGTGAGCAAGTGAGTGAGCAGCTGTGTGGGGCTTTGTTATCAGCTGGCATTACACCACAAAACTTTTAAAAATGCAAAATCACTTTCCTCACCAACATTTTACAAGAGAAAAGTACATGTTACATCACAGTTTGAAATGTTATCAACTGAGGTTTTGGGGATCAAAGTGAAAACTTCTCAATTCTGGTGCACTGAAGTTTTTTGTTCCAAGCCTTTTAGGTTGGTGCAGGTGCTACTGTCTGGAGTACGTCCAGAGAAGCCAGCTTTTGTGTGAGTAAATTTGGAATACCTTTTATGTCAGCTGTTACTTATCAATGGGAGAAACTACTTTGACTAATGAAGAATGTTCCCTTTTAAATGTTGCATGACTTAGTGTTGATTTAAAGTTTTTGCTCCTCTTCACTTCAGAAGCAACCACCTGGCTGTATACTGCATCCATTGTAATAGCTCCAACAATGCTCAGTAAGAGGTAGGGTAATCCTCTGTTTGCATTTGCTGGAGACCACAGCCTGTGAAATTAGAGTACTGTAGAGACTAAATAAATAAGATTTGTACTCTGAGAGGAGGTAAGAGAAAGTAAATGCTTTGCTTATTTCCCATGACATTTTGGGGTTTTTTTGTTGCTTTTATGTCATGAAGCACTGGAAGTGAGATGGACTTTTTAATTAGGCATAGCAAAGACTCAAATAGTAGTGTTGGTCTCCATAAATACATGGAAAGAACAAGCCACAAAGATGGGAGTACAACAGCACAAGCAAAGGAGCAGTGTTGCCGTGCCATGAGAACACATTGATATAAATTGCTGTCAGTGCACTTAAACTGGACAGTACAGAGCAGCTTTTAACCATTAGAACAGGGAAGATCTGGAACAATTTCTCAAGGTTCATCTCCAATACTGTGTTTAATTTTGGGCCTCTCACTACAAGACATGAAATGTGTCCAAAGAAGACAAACGAAGCTGGTGAAGGGTCTGGAGCACAAGTCTTATGAGGACTGGCTGAGGGAACTGAGGTTGTTTAGTCTGGAGAAAAGAGGGGTCAGGGTGTCCTCATTGCTGTCTACAACTACCCAAAAGGAGGCTGTAGTAAGATCAGTGTAGGTCTCTTCTCCTGTGTAACAAATGGCTCAAGTTGTGCTAGAGGAGGTTTAGGTTTGATATTAGGATAAATTTCTTCACCAGAAGGGTCGTCAAGCATTGGAAGAGGCTGCCCAGGGAAGTGGTTGAGTAATCATCCCTGGAGGTATTTAAAAGACATGTGGATGTGGCACTTATGGACATGGTTTAGCAGTGGGTTTGGCAGTGCTAGGTTTATGGCTGGGCTTGATGATCTTGAAGGTCTTTTCTGATGTAAGCAATTCAGTGACTCTGTGATATTATTCCCTCCACTCCCACTTATTCCCTTCCCTCCTGCTTTACTCCTCCACTCTTTGTTTGCATCTGATTCCATCACAAATCTGTTTGTGGCATCAAAGGAGTAAAATATAAAAGAACTCTTATCTGGAGCCTACCTATCCCCGGAGTTACCACAATGACTTTGAAAACTGGTATCTGCTGTGGAATGGGGCAGGTAATGTCAGTCAAGAGATTTATGCTCCAGGAAAATAATTTGTTATTTTCTTTTTTAATTGCCTGTTGAGGAAGACTGGCTAAATCTATCCCTGTGTGTTGTAATTCAGGTTATCTGTATCATTTGCGTTATTAGTAGATGGTGCCAGAGCTTTTCTGGGTGGACTGCAGATTACCACATTTCCTTGATGTTGATTGTGAGATCTTCACAATGGCAGAGGGACTGAAGAAAGCTGATGGAGCTCAATCCCATGATCTTTGGCATGATGCACACCAGATTACGTATGCAACCTCTGTTTCTCACCTTATCCTGAGTGCTCTTGTAGACAAGCCATCAATGTAGCTGTAAAAAGTCAAGAAGTTAATAGTTTCACTAATCTCATGATATGCAGTACATACTGATTTGAATAGATACCATCCTTCAGCACTGTTGAAGCTTGTACTGGTGCTGACATATCCAAGAGAGCCAAACAGTGTTCTTTAATCACATGTAAGCTTGTAATTGTAAGGATTACAATTAAGTTAGGTGGGTGAAACACACTTAGTCTTGACTTATACTGGCATCTAGTTTTAGTCTGTGTTCAGCAGTTATACTTCTGTAAATGAGATGTCTCATATCAAGCCAATCGGCGAAATCAAGCCTGAATTTATGTCCCTAAGAAGATACAGGTCCTATCAGAGAAGTTATCAAAGATGTTCACAGTACAGAAATGAAACAGGGCCTTTATAAGGACATGTCTTTGGTTTAAGACCAGGTTGACCGGACTGTGATTTATGTTTCAAAAAATATCCTCTGCTTATACAAGAGAGTATAAAAGAATTAGAAAGAAAATAAAATGAAAGAAAAAGAAAAACATGTCTAAAAACTTTTCATTTTCTATCAGAATATTTTTTCCTGATGTTCTCTTTCCACAGGCTCATGTGAACTGAAAAGTCTTCAGATTGATAATACAGTTTAACTTCTAGAAAAGTTCATGTGCATGAAAGAGCAAGAGTACACTTAATCTGTTTTACTTCATTCTAAAATGAAATACTGGGGAAGACAGAGGCATTTTCATGTATGTGAGTTTCGTTGTATCCCAGGTATCAAAACAGATGATATTTTCACTGTTTGTGGTTTATATATATATATATTTTTTTTTAATTTCATCATTGGAACAGTTTTCCCAACCCAAATTCCATGTACTTTTTAGCCAATGGTTGGAATTAAAAATCCACTACAGAATTTCTGTAACAACTCTTATTCCATTTCCTTTACTGGTGTTTGAAGGTCTAAGATTAAAAAGGGTGACTATGCATACATTTCCATTATAATTCAAAAGAATATTCAACATAGTGGATTTTTTTTTAGCACAGACTTGGCAAACAAGCAAGACACCTGAAATAGATCTTTATAAACACTTTTTAATTAAATATTTTACATAAGAAAATGTCTTTTCCCTGAGGAAATCAGATCATCCACCTCCATACAGTGTGAGAATCTTGTCCTCCCTGCCAAGATAATCTTGTATCTTATTTTGCCTTCCCATTTCAATTACTCAAAATTACTCTGGATTTATGCTGGAAAACTCTTTCATAATTTCCCAGGAGAGAAGGGAAAAAAAAAATAAATGTTTGGAGTTTGTGGGAGGTTTTGTTGAGTCAACAAAGAAGTTTGGTGTTCTGCTTGTTTCTATTTTGATTGTGAAGGGATTCTGTATGTCAGTGTCTCTCTTAATGAAACAAGTAGATGTTAGTCTTCATCACTTTAAAGTGGGATAGAAAAATATCATAGAATGATTTGGGTTGGAAAGTATCTTAAGATCATCTCTTTCTAGCCCTTCTGACATGGCAGGGTCTCCTCACACTAGATCAGGTTGCTCAAAGCCCTGTCCAACCCGGCCTTGAACACTGCCAGGGACAGAGTATTCACAATTTCTTAGGGCAACCCATTCCAGTGCTTCGCCACCCAAACAGTAAATATCTTCCTACTTTTATCTAACCTGAACACCCCCTGTTTAAGTTTAAGCCTATTGCCCTTTGTCCTATCACTGGAGTCCCTAACAAAGAATCACTCTCCGGCATCTTTGTAGGCCTTCTTCAGATATTGGAAGGCTGCTATGTGGTCTCTACGCAGCCTTCTCTTCTCCAGGCTAAACAGCACCAACTTTCGCAGCCTATCTTCATACAGGAGGTGCTCCAGTCCCCTGATCATCCTCATGGCCCTCCTTTGGACCTGTTCCAACACTTCCATGGCCTGGGATTGCTCCGACCCAGGTGGAGGACCTTGCACTTGGCATGGTTAAACTTCATCGGGTTAGCATCAGCCCACCTCACAAACATGTTAAGGTCCCTCTGGATGGCATTCCTTCCCTCCAGCATATCAACTGAACCACATAGCTTGGTGTCATCAGCAGACTTGCTGAGAGCGCACTCAATCCCACTGTCCATGTCACCGACAAAGATATTGAACAAAACCAGTCCCAACACCGATCCCTGAGGAACACCCTTGTTATTGGTCTCCAGCTGGGCATTGAGCCATTGACCATAATTGCATGCAGCCATCCAGCCAGTTCCTTACCCACCAGGTGATCATCTATCAAATTTATGCCTCTGCAGTTTAAAGACAAGGATGTTAAACGAGACAGTGTCAAACATTTTGTGCAAGTCCAGGTAGAGAATGTCAGTTGCTCTGCCCCTGTCCATCAGTTCTGTAAATGAGGAAATAGTACCATATGGATACCATATGAGTACCATATGAAATTTTAGTACCAATCCTGGATGATCATAATGGAATTTACAAGGAGAGCAAGGATGGAAGTATCTTTTGCCAGTGTATATGTCCTAAAAAGACTGCGCTAAATGCAGGATCTCTGAAGGTCCTCATAATCTGTGATTATGACTTAACAGGAAGATTTCTGGCAAAATATCTGGTATTTTTATTTCTTCCAGTTGAAATGTTTTGTCCATAAAATTCCTGGTTCTTTGCAGAACTATAATTCCGCTTGATGGATGGCTTATTATCAGTAAATATTTGGACACCATTAACACAAACCTCATTGGCAAAATCCATATATAATTACCTGTCTGTGAGTAACTTCACTTCCCAGTGTTTGGGAACTAAACAAACTGGCTGAAATGGATAAATTGTCCTGGATTAATATTTAGAACGCATGGAAACTGCCTGAATCCCTAATTGTCAAGTGAGATTAAAGGGTGGTCATAATTTATTATGGATCAAGTAACATTTTTAAAGAGCAAAGGCCATCATTGCAACATTTTCATAAAAAATATTTTACATTAGCAGTCTTAGAGGAGTGGAAAATAAATACAATGATTTACAAATTAAAAACACTGTTTTATGCTTTACTGAATGTAATTACAAAATACCTGGATTACCTTGATTTGCAAGGCAAACTCTGTATCAATTTGCACTTTTCTTGCTTATCATGTTCATCTTGACTCCAGATGAACACAGAAACCAAACACAGCAGGAATTTGGTTGCACCTTACTAGGTGCTGTAGTAGCACATTGGCTGGAGCAGCCTGCTGCTTCTGCGTCTATCAAGGAGAGTTGGAGGGAGTAGAGGATGGTAGCAATTGGCCTGAGGTAGCATGAAATGAAATTGTCATACAGTGTAATAAGCTTCCTATTTTTCCCAAGATCTGGATGATGGGAAAGAATATTGTGATTCCTCATTTTCTCAGCACAGTTAAGACCGTGTATCTTTAATTTGTCTATCTCAGGAAAAGGATGTGTGTAACTTGGCAGAACTGAAGAATGGTTTCTCCTTCCAGCTGAAGAAAAAGTAGTTGTACATTAACCTTTAACAGGTTTGTTATCCTTTCTTTTTTAATCCATTAACCTGAGCAGAGTTATTTCTGATTCAGTAAGCGTTTGCCTTAGGAGTGAATGTGTCCTGTAAGCATCTGGATACTGGGCTTTTTCTTTGCAACATATGGCTTGCAAAGTCCAACAAGTGGAATCACAGAATCATAGAACAGTTAGGGTTGGAAAGGACCTTAAAATCACCTAGTTCCAACCCCGTGCCATAGGCAGGGACACCTCCCACTAAACCATATCACCCAACCCTCTGTCCAACCTGGCCTTGAACGCTGCCAGGGATGGAGCATTCACAACTTCCCTGGGCAACCCATTCCAGTACCTCACCACCCTTACAGTAAAGAACTTCTTC
>JAOEHX010056763.1:0-19966 GCA_025448015.1 Bolborhynchus lineola
TTTCTGCTCTCCGTTTCTGCATCCTGGGCATGACGTGCTGTGGTATGGAATACCTCTTTGGTCAGTTTGGGTCAGGTTCCCTGTCTCTGCTTCCTCCCGGCTTTCCCTCTTCCCTGGCAGATCATGAGGCTCAGAAAGTCCTTGGCCAGACCAAACATCACTAAGCCATAACTAAAAACATTGGTGCTATCAGTGCTGCTCCCAGGCCGAAAGTCAAAAACACAGCACTGTGCCAGCTACTGAGAAGGAGAAAAAATGACTGCTACTGCTGAACCCACGACGACCCCTTACTCCTTGTCCTATCACTACAGTCCCTAATGAAGAGTCCCTCCCCAGCATCCCTATAGGCCCCCTTCAGTTACTAGAAGGTTGCTATGTAGGCTCCATGCAGCCTTCTCTTCTCCAGGTTGAACAGCCCAAACTTTCTCAGCCTCTGTTCATACAGGAGGTGCTCCAGTCGCCTGATCATACTCGTGGCCCTCCTCTGGACTTGTTCCAACAGTTCCATGTCCTTTTTTTGTTGAGGACATCCCAACTGCACACAGTACTCCAAGTGAGATCTCAGGTGAGCAGAGTAGAGGGGCAGCATCACCTCCTTTGACCTGCTGGTCACGTTCCTTTTGATGCAGCCCAGGATATGGTTGGCTTTCTGGGCTGCAAGCGCACACTGCCAGCTCGTGTTCAGTTTCTCATTGACCAACACCCCAAAGTCCTTCTCTGCAGGGCTGCTCTCAATCTCTTCTCTGCCCAACCTGTAGCTGTGCCTGGGATTGCTCCAACCCATGTGTAGGACATTGCACTTGTCACAGTTAAACTTATCAGGTTAGCATCAGCCCACCTCACAAGCGTGTCAAGGTCCCTCTGGATAGCATCCCTTCCCTGCAGTGTACTAACCAAACCACACAGCTTGTTGTCATCGGCAGACTTGCTGAGGGCACACTCAATCCCACTGTCCATGTCACTGACAAAGATGTTGAGCAAGACCTGTCCCAACACCGATCCCTGGGGGACACCCCTTGATACTGGTGTCCAGCTGGATATTGAACCATTGCACACAACTGTTTGCATGTGGCCATCCAGCCAGTTCTTTAATCACCAAGTGGTCCACCTATCAAAGTGATGTCTCTCCAATTTAGAGACAAGGATGTCATGTGGGACACTGTCAAAATCCTTGCACAAGTCCAGGTAGATGACATCAACTGCTCTACCCCTGTCCATCAGTTCTGTAGCCCCATCATCGAGGGCCACCAGACTGGTCAAGCAGGATTTCCCCTTAGTGGAGCTATGCTGGCTGTCACCACACACCTTGTTGCACACTCCTTTCTGTAAGAACAAACACTTCTTTTAACTTGGCTCATGTGTTTAGTATTATAACCACTGTATGTAACATAGAGTATCAACTGTTTAATGAAGTATGAATACTTTTAGTAGTAAAAGTGATTATTCCTAACTAAACCAGTATGTGATTTATTTACAGTGGAGAGGTATTTATTATGGAATTATTAGTGGTGCACTCAAGTTAATTTTTTTCTTTCTAGGACTTGTCCTCTTATAAAATTTTTCTATGATGGGCATGAATTCAATATCTGTATGTGTAAGGATATAGCTATTGTCGCAAATACATCAGAAAATTTTATTTTATTTATTATGTCAATAAATTTTTATGGAGAAAAACAAAGCAATAAAATCATTTCATCATGGTATTGTAAGCAATATGGCCATGGGGAAAGGTGAGGGTAAGTGAAATGAATTGGTGCTTAGGATAATGAAAGTGAGGGACTAATGGGACCCTAAGGATCCAAGTAAAATACAGACAGATTCCGTGTAAGCTTCTTTTACTCCTCAGAGAGTAATTCTGCTTGGTTTTGATGAACAAACTCCAACAGCCCTTCATTTCAAATCCAAGGCTTTTTATAAGCATTTTGCCCTCTCACACTGAATTGTGCAAAAGAAAAGTAGTAGAAGAAAGTGAATAGATCCACAAGGACTGATGGAAAATAATTGAATAGTTCCATGAGAAGAAGAGAAGCGTTTGTGATTAGAAACATGGAAGGATGTTGCCTTTCTTTCAGAGTACAGGGAGAGAATTAAGTGGATTTTTGAGAAATAACTGAGGATAAACAAATTGTGCCAGCTACTTTCTATCTCTTTGTCTGACTATCTAAGATATTTTCCTCTAGACATGTCCAAACTACATGAGTTCATGCTGTAAGTGATATTATTTCTTTGATCTACAGAGCCCCCATTCTTCAGGGGAAAAACAGTTTTCTCACTGTTATAGGTATGTGAGATGTGAGGAATGATCAACCCTAGAATTCCCTGAATTACAAAGTACCTAAGTTCACATTAAATTATTTGTTAGCTTATGGGGTTCCCTCCCTCCTTCTTTTTAATTTTTCTTAGGATTCACATGGAAAAAAAAAAAAACTTACAATAATAATCTGATTTTACTACTACTTCAAAAAAGATATTCTTCTTTCAAGAGTTACAACCAGGCAGAATTGAACAGTTAGAGAAGTTACATGAGAAACCTTTTTTTTTTAGCATTATTTTCTTTTGAGAACCAGTTCTGTAGATCTTGGAGTTTGTTTGCTTTGGTTGAGCATCACTGTATTCTTAGCAAATCTTAACTAAGCCAGTAAACCTTTTCATTTTCACACAACACTGCCTCTTGGCACTTAGGCTAAATAAGTAAGTTATAATTATCAGTGAGTATGTAAAAAATTCCCTCACCTGTGAAGAATTTCAGTTGCATACTTGGTGTGAGACGTTTTATTTCCCCTTTGGTTAAACATACACAAACTGAATCTCATCCACATCTCATTTTGTTCAGAGGAAGTGCAGGATCCTGCATCCAGAGTCACAAATAGAGTTCTTGGAAACTATTTGTAGTCCTTTTGAACTCAGACAGCTGCATTAATAGAATCTAAATTGGTTGAGATCAAATTCAAATCAAGAGTATGCTCATTCAAACCACCCAAAACTTTGGGATCCTTCAGGGAAGACGGGTATATAAATGAAAGGTGTGAGTAAAAATTACTAATCAGGATAACTACTAGTGTAACAGATTTTACACATTCAGTGTTAAGAAAGGCTAGTAAATGAACAAGTCTATGTGATCAGATAAATGAAAATTAATAGACAGCATGTCTTCCACATTGTAGCACATCAAGAGTCTTTTGATTCCTGACTGATTTTAGTTGCTCAGTTCACCTTAAAGTGGAAAAATATTATATAATCCTTTGCTGAAATATCATCATAGATTGGAGTTTTAGATTAAAATGTTATTCTTGGAGGTCCAAGTAGATTAATATTTATTTTTCTGTAGTTCTGCATTTTTCTTTAAGAAGGAATGTTAGTACTAATCTAGAATTGGCTAAGCAAGCTACTAGTTGCCTGTATGCGCCTTATCACTAAATGAGACACCTAAAAGACCAGCATACTGGTTTTCTGATCTAAAACTAGAGTTACCTGCCCTTGTTGCAAGTGCTCAAAAATCAAATAAACAAGCCAGGATCCTGACATTTGAGAAAAATAATATTTGAAAAAAAATCACATGAAAATATTAAATATGAATAAATAAAATATGATCAATGGTCACCCAGCACAGAAAATGAAAAATAGCTTTTGTAAGAGCACATCGCAAAGATAAACCAGACAGTTAAATTTTGAATAAATCACCTTTTATCCACTTGTTGTGACGTACAGACATGGAAATTGATAACTTTAGAACTCCAGGTCCGCATGAAAAATATCTTTTCCAGAAGTGACCTCTGCCTTAAATCAGATACTGCATGAAGACTACTTACATTCTTTTTTATTCCCTTGCCCTGCTCAGCTTAATAAGATTCCCTCCAAAATGCCAGTTTCACCTTCTGATGAGAGCAGAAGGCAGAAAGCAGTGACCATGGCAATTACAGGATAGTACAGAAAACAGAGATCTAAAAATATGATGCAGGAAATCTGGAAAAATTTTCATTATCTGCTATTTAAGCAGGGCACCTTTCCTGCAAAAGGGAAGGATTATCTCAAGGTTATTTATTCATTTACCATCAATCAGTTAGGTTCAGGTAGTTGAAATCCCTGGTATCCAGAGAGTCAGTAAGAGGCCTCATGGATATGTTCTACTTTATGTTGCTCATCTGCAAAACAATGAGGCTTGTAATGATGTGAAAGGTTTAATGGACTCTCTCCTGGTTCTGTTATTTGTGTAGTGTAATCTTCTTAAGCGTGGTTCCCGCAGGGAGATGAGCAGGCAAGGACTGGGCTGTGGATGGCAGTTTATGTCAGGGATCAAGAATCAACCAGTTAATAGTTTTAAATTTACTGATTCTAAAGAGCAGCTTGCTAACACCTAGAGCTCCTTTTGGTTATTTTGCAGAAAGAGATTCCTTTAAGTGTCACCATTTAAAAATTAATTAAATACCCATCAGAAAGTGTTATCAGTCAGTTAATTATTATCTATTATCTTATTATCATCTAAACTCAAGGAGGCAATGATGAAGATATTTAACACATCAGCAGGCCATTATTTGGGGGAAAAGAAAAAAAAAAAAGGAGCAAGAAAGAGAGTGGTTATATTTAACAAAGCTATTCAGGGGACTTGATATCCTGATGCACTGATTAAGATAAAACATTCCTTAAAAATTAAAGCTTAGGTGATTATTTGCTTTAAGATTAATAGGAAACACGAGTTCAAATGCCACAGGCAGATTTTAAACCCTAAACCTGAATATTTAATATTAACTATATAAGACATCAATATTTTATCTTTAATAGTCTTTTTGTTCTTAAAAAAATGTAAAGGGAAACAAAAAAAAGTAATCTCTATAGTTTTTTCTTTGCATCTTCAACTGTCTGTGGAAAGAAATAATTAGCTAGTGTGTGAGCCCACGTATCATAAAATAGTTGTAAAGGTATCTGAGATCAGAAAGGTGTTTTTTCACATACCATTGGCTGTGTCACACTTGCTTCTAAACTTACTTGTCCCAAAATTAAAGGCCAACTTAGTGCCATCAAATAGAATCATGAGACCGTGATATTTCCCTTAGGAAATCTGTCACTTTATAAAGAATTGTTTTAGATCAGGATGGAGAGAATAAAACTGTTATGAGGAAGGAACAACAAACAAACAAACAAACAAAAAAAACAAAACAAAAAAACAGACTCTGAAAAAGATTAATATGATTCATAGAGTGAAAAGCCAGAGTAAAAATTGCTTCAGCCACTTTAACCCATTCCAAACCACAGGATGTTGCATTTTGTCTACTTAACCTTGTAGGGAGACCAGTCACTTGCACTTAGCTACAGCACATTGTCCAGAAGACATGCAAAGACATCCTTTAAAATCAAAGCATCAAGAGAATACAATACTTCTCTTGCAAGAGTTTTTTCAATCTTTTTTTTTTTTTCTGATAACTAGCTTTCTTCATGTGAAAAATGTGTCATTTCTTTTTTGAATGCATCAGATAGCTGCTGTTATGCCCTTTGCTCCTATTATTTTATGAAAATGCCATTATCATACTGTCTTAGAGTGAGTTAGGCTGGAAAGGAATCAGGAGGTCATCTAATCCAACCCTCAACTCAAACAAGGAACAAAATCAATATCAAATCAAATATATTTTAATTTTATTATTTTTATAAAGGAAAAGCATTGTGGAATGTAATTTCCTGTTCTCTTTTTGGAGAGCAGTATGGAGGAGTTTATGTTTTATCATTTTCACTCTATCTACATTTTTAAAAGAATGCAGATACTAAAACTGCACAAAACCTGCAGTACAGGTCCTGTCAGTGCTATGTGTCTGACAGACTATGAAATATCATTAGTCCTTTTTGCCACAACTGCACTGAAGCGCCTTGCATGCATTTAATTTTCCATTTTACCTGAAAAAATATTTTCAGAACATTGTTTTCCAATATATCTTTTTCTATGTGTGAATACATCCTTTTCCTGTAATAACAGTTGTCTTTGAAAAACATTTGTACCTGCCCAGATATATGGGCAGGTCCACAAACACTGAAGATTGTTGCCTTCCATCTGAACAACATCTTGGTTTGTGTCTTTTACTAGTGGGATGTTTTTTAAAAATACAAACTGAAAAATGGTAAAAAAATAAGTTGTTTGTGTATTTGTTCGTTTGTTTCCCAAACAATTCTTTCCTTTTCCTTTTTCACAATTTTTCTCTGAACATCATCACCCTATCTCTCATCACTGAAAGCTCTCATCATATGAGACTCAAACCTGAACGATGCAATTGACTCCATCATCTCTGTGTTGTCAGATCCAGGAGACAGCAAACATTCAGTACATCTACTTTTCATCACAAGGTATATCTTTTCCTGTACAGCTACACTAATAAAACTTTTGTTCAAGTACTCATCGTATTTAAAGCTCTTCAGCAAAGTATAATTTTCATAGTTCACTGCTTTGATAATGACACTCCTCTATATGCATCTTTCTATTAATTCTGCTTCTATGATACCAAATGGAGATTACTTATTTTTACACCCAAGGTTCTTTGGAGTGTACATCTGCTCAATCTGTTCTGTTTACTACTAAAATGTCAGATCCTATCTCTGCTTGGCATTTCTATGTGTTCTGGAAAACACTTTTGTGCACTGTTCTGTGGTAATCACTGCTGCTTACAGCTTCCTAAAAAGTTACATTATTATGTCTCTGCAGTTTCATCCTCACTAATTCCTTTTGCTGCCTATAAAAATTCTCAGTAGTGAATCCCCCTTCTTTCACACTGACCAGAATTATCTTTTTCTTTGCTTCCACTGTAATTCTTCTCCTCCTCTCTCCCAGCCTGAAGATATCTTATGTCTTTTTCCTCACACTTAGACAGTTGATTTACTCAAATAGCAACTCTAGGTTTGTGTTTGTTTATACAATTCATAGCTCAGATGGGACCTGGCCTGCTGTGTGGCTTATCAGTAATACCAAATGAAGATTAACCTGAAGGTCAAAAATCTCATTCTCCAGAAACATTTTGTGTTTTCTGTTTGTTTGTTTGGTTGCTTGCTTTCTTGCTTGCTTTGGTTTTTTAGAGAATCAGGAAATGGTACCAGACTTCGTACTCCATGGAATTAAGAGATATACATGTATGAGAAACTGAGCACATGGATGTTCAAGAAAATAAAAGAAAATAAATTACTTCATTATATGGGAGAGAATAAACAGAGATTAAAATTTCTCATTAAAATACAAACTTATTTTCTAATTACAAAAAAAAAATAACTGGAGGAAAATGACAAAATATTTCCCACTTTATTTTTATATTTTCATTTTTCTACTTTTATTTTTCTACTTTGTGTCTTAAACAAAAGGTGTAAAAGGAGATAAAGGTACCAACAACTTCCTCTTCACACACATTTCATTTTTTGTTGCAAAAGTAGAACAGTTAGAAATAAAGTTTCATCAAAAATATTATCAACAACACTTTTTTCCTTTCAGATTAAAAGCTTTCAAAGAAACTGCTGGCTTGCCTCATGTATTTATATTTGTGTTCATGTTTGTGTTTGTTTTTTGTGTTTGTGTTTATATTCATGATGATTTGAAAGAGTTTAAAAGCTCCTGTGTAAATGTTATTTTCATATAACTGCACATTCTTGTCATAGCTCTCTCCTCCATTCCATTATTAGCTCTGTATGTGCTGCAATTAGTTATATATTTCCACCAGTCACCAGTCTATACCTTTATTGTTTATACTTACAATTAGATGTTTGTATTGCATCACTGTTTTGTGATGCCATGAATATCTCAAAATTCTTTAAATCACTTAACATATGCAGTAGGAAACCACACAGTAGCTTTTCCCTGTTTCTCATCACCAAGCTAACTAATAACAATTTAAAGAGTTGGAGCTCATTTTCTGTCTGAAGTTATATTTTGAACACACAAAATAATTTTTTTTTCCTTATTAGTGTTTGAAAATATCAGGAAGGAATTTTTGGACTAAGGAACTAATCAAGGAGATAATTCCCAGTAAAGAAATAGAGCAAAGTCAATATAAATGTGAAAGATACCATTCAAATACTGTATACAATTCTGGTCATACATTCTAGAGCGAAGCACTTTCAAACTGAAATCAGTCTAGGAAAGTGCTATCTATTATGACTAAAGGAAGGTAAGATACATCTTTAGAAGGGACTGCAAATTTACTGCAAACTTATCATTTTTTTTAGCTAGCAAAACAAAGACTGGGAGGGAATATGACTTAAGTCAATAAACACATCAAGGTAAAAGCAGCCAGGAAAAGGTGAAGAGTTCTTTGAGCTAAAAGCTAATATGTGCATAAGAATAAACAAGTACAAAGTGTCCATGCATAAATTTTGCGTGAAAAGTAGGAAGTGTTTTCTAACCTCAGAAGAATAAAGACTTTGGGGATTGACTGGAGAGAAGAGCAGATCTCAGAAGGTCTAAGATGGAGATAATAAAAAGTCTTTTATACCACATTTAATCATGGTAGGCACGTTTAAACAACACAAACCTGAAGGTTCCCAGCAATCCTGTAAGCTCACATTCAACATCACCCCCACTGTAGGAGTGCCACATCCCAGACCAATAAATAGACAGGAATAGTTTTGATGTTGACTTAGGGTCTTCTGTAAATCCTCAGGTTACTTAACTGATATATACTCAGATTTTATGGATGCTCAATCTGAATGTTGTCTTTGTTGTTCCCATTAATGAAAATGGATCAGAAGACAACAATCAAACTCAAGAGCCCATAAGGACTGTCAGCTGCAGAGGTTACTTTTGATCCAATTGATCTACTTTTCTCCAAATTCTTAATGTACTTTTGTTTATACATATGTATATGTAATAATAAGTTTCTAAGAATAAATATTTAGATTTCTACAGTTCCTCTGTCAGTGTGTACATAGGTTCATGTATACATAGAAAAGTACAAATATAGAGACATACATATACATAGATATAAATATTCATATCCATACTCATAAATGACAGTGTAATACATCTAATGGAGAGAAGAATAGCTACATATTTACTGGAAGGCTGTAATGGCTTTGAACACTTTTAGTGAAACACTTCAACATTTCTCTGACAGGATGTTTTGAAAGGGTCCAGGGTCAATACAAATGTAATATATGGAGGCTAAAAGAAAATTTGACAGAAAATTTGTTCAAAGAGCACAGTAAGGTGCCATGTAGAAACAATAATGGGCTATTATGTTGTCTTATTAGAGAAATTAAAGCATTGCACACACTGCCTGACTCATAGTGTCTGGCTTTTCTACTGAACAACTTGAAGCCTGTATTGTCAAGTCAAGTAGTGATTTTTTAAGTGTAATTTCCTTTTCAGTTCTAAATATTTAATAACATCAGATGTGGTAAACTTATTTGGGAAGTCAAAAAGGCAGAGGGCCACTGGACTCCCACAAATACAGTTTGGTTAGGCAAGCACCAAAGTTTGTATGAAAACAGGCTAAATGAAGTCTTCACAGGCACAAATGGTGTTTAATCTGCGCATGCACAGAAAGCTTCATCTTTTGGAAACTTCTTTGTAGATATAGCAGTATAGAAAAAGGTGTGGCATACATGTGTCAACATATGGAGGATCTATATACTACACAAACTTTTAAATTAGAAATGAACCTGCAGCATTGAATTCGGTCTGAAGGATATGTCCACCTGGCTGACATGCAACATGTCACCAGCAAATCTTCCAAGCAACCTTTCAAACACTGCACTTGAATTTGTTACAGGGTTCAGAATCTCTTTCATAACACAGGCATCAAGTACACAGATATATATGGAGGACATCTGTCTGAATTTATCCTATTGGAAGTGACTGGTATACAAACTGCATTAATTTTATAGCAGTAAGCAAATATAATTTTCCAAGATGTGTTTGGAAACATTAAACAAATTAATTGGGTTAGATTCTTCTACTTGGAATAAACACAGAGAGTACTACGGAAGTCAAGGATATGACTCATTCGTTAAACACTTTATTTCTAGGACTTCCAAGACATTTATTCTGCTAGCATCAAGCAGACTCACAAAATGCTGGGGAGATTTAATGTGCATTCTACTTCTGTGAGACACAGATATACCACCTGCTTTTTGCTGAAGTTTGAAGCCTAAAGTCAATGAGCCAAAGTGACCCAAATCTGGGAACTTGAATTGTCCAAGTCATTTGAATCAAGTATTGCTAAAATAACCAACTCTTCTCCCATTTCCTCCTCAGCAGAACTAGCCAAATATGCAGGTGTGAAATACCGAAACTCTTAAGGCTAGATGAAACAATGAAAATCATAGCACAGCTGTGATTACAAGGACTGCTACAAATTTATTTATCCTTTTCTGGACTGACACATTTGGTCTGATATGCCCCCTAACATTTTCTAAATCTTTTAAAAGTATTCTATACCAACAGTCTCTCTCTGTTGGTGGGTTTGGTTTTTTTTTTTTTTTTCCTACTGTTTTCCAAATTAAAGCTTTCTTTCTGATTTTTATATGTGAGTGTGTATACATATGTACATATGATTCTTGTCTTCCCCATTGTGGACAATCAGAACACGCTTTTTGTTTGTTTCTTCAACTCAGTCTTTACCATGTCTATTCTGTGTCTTCTCTTTTTTAACCACTGAAATCTTAATACTCCCTAAATTTCTCAGTTCAGCATTTTTTGTTCATCCATATCTGTCTAGTTACTCTGAATCACCAAATTTATCTGTCTGTTTTGGTAATCTTGGTTGAGTTTGGGGTTTCATTCTTTTGTTTGTTGTTTGGGATTTTTGTGTTTGGGTTGTTTCTGGGTCATTTTCTAAGAAACAAGTCAAAAAAGGCTAAACAGGAAAAGGAACTTCCGTATCTGGAAGAAGTCGCACAAAAATGCAGGTATCTTCTTTTTCATTACTCTTTTCTGTTCCTCTCTGCTCAAGGGCATATTTAGATTTAAAGGAAGAAGTGCACACAAAATGGGCAGTGGACGCTTCCTATTCCCAGGCCTTTGTCAGTGATGAAATTATCTGTCAAAAAGAAAAACATACACCTGCTTAATCTCCACTCTATAATCTGTCCCTGGATCCTAAATTGAGTTGAAGTTGCTTGATTTTAAGTATTTGTGTAACTATATATTTGCATTTACTTGTGAATATAAATTACCACTCAATACAGACCACAGGTCAACCTACTGGAGCTTTTCACTGACTGTACCTAATAGGTCAGACCACTAACAGAAAACAAAAAATGGTACTCAAATTTGTAATTTTCAGGGCCTGAAATATTTGGAGTTTCTACTGTTCCAGAATTATATGAAATTTTGTGGCAAGGTTTGATAGCATGGAGAAATACTGACTCATAAGCTGAATGGCAGGACAGCACACTGTGAAATTCAGTAGGCAGACAAAACTTGGCAGCCTTCATCACAAATTAAGAAAAATATTAATAGAAAAATAATATGGCAAAAGATTCAAGGTGCAAAGTCTTAAAGATGTGTTCACTACAACAAATTCATATACAATAATATATACACAACATGATGAGTGCTTTGAAATAGAATTTCAAACTTTCATCTAAATTTCAAAATACTTTCATCTGAATTTCAAGATAGTATAGGCATTTGTATGAGGGCATTCCTAAAAAAGAGAGGAAAAAGAACTTCTGGAAGTTTTGCAACTAAATTACAGTTGCTGGATCACTGCTTGGGAAATTTTTCACTTCTACTTTTTATGTTTTGGCTCACCTAGAAAATCAGTATTTTTGCCTTTTGACATATGCTTTTACTTCTGCTGATTTTCTCTGCATCCATCTCTCTTGATCTGCTAAGCTTCTCTTTGAGAGGAAAATGAAGATTTACTGCAGTAGGAGAGTGTATGGAAACAATCTGAATGTCCCAACATCCCTTCTGCTCTTTCCAGAGGGATTAAGGGAGAAAAGGGAGGACTGTGGCAGAACAAAACCAGGTGGATACAGGGGTGCCCAAGTTCAATTTCTATATTTGCACCATCTATTCATTCCTTTCAATTGAAGGAAGAGAGGAGCAATTCAGCAATGTGTTCAAATAACTGAATAGGAATTTGGAATATTGCCTCCTGGATAACAGTTAACAAGAAAATTTCATCAGAAATTCCTTTTCCCAGTATATGAAAATGCCTTAAAAGCCTCTCAGCCTAGATACATGGTGGAAGAGTGATTGCTCCACTTAGACTGAGTAGACATTTCTTGAAAGATGTGCTTTTGCTTTATGTATATATTACCCCAAAATTCAAGTGAAACATAAATGGGATGAAGGATAACTTTACCTAGATTGAACAGCTACTGTCAGACTTCTCAGAAATCTTTGTGGAGAGGACAAATAAAAGAAAATTTACAAATGCGTAGTAGCTACATTTATTAGTTGACATTTTCTTCCTGTATAGAGCAAAAGTGATATAGATCTTAGGAAAATCTGTCCTTCATATTCAACCAATTCTGGACGTACTTCAAGAAAATGAGCTGTTGATGTCAATTAAAGCAGCCTAAATGCAGATAGGCTCCATACCCACCTTTCAAAGGTTAGTTTTTAGTAGTCCTCAATTTTGGGCACAGCCTGTAATACAGTAACCTGGCCCTCAGAGATGTGCAAGCACTCACTGAGTGACCTGAGGCATGGACATTCAGATACTGATTCAGATTTAGCAAACTCCTTCAGATCGCATAGCACACTACACTGGTGAATATCAGCTTTTCACCACGGATAGGGCTGATGATCTCTCAGTCATTTTAGAGTGATTAAAAACCACTTTCAACCCACACATTGAAAAGAACATGGGAACTCAGTAACATAGCTAAAGTGTGACTCCTTTGTACCATGTTATGTTCTCGTCCACTGCACTTAATGATTTTGGGTACAGTTTTCAAAGTACCTTGGCTCAATTCTTCAAACTAATATTTTATTTTATTTTTCATATGAAAATTTAAAACAATAAAAAAATAAAAATTAGCTAAGGCTTCTCTCTTAAAGTGCACTGGTTTTCTCCAGAGTGAGCTCCACAAGAAACTCCCTTTTTCTTCCTTGGTTCAGATGCCCAGTCATCACCACTCAGGATATAAAACATCTTGTTTACTTCTAGTCATGTTACTTGAGCTGTTGTCATGTTATTTCAGAAATTTGCTGCATCTAGCTACAAGTACCAAATGGAATCATAGAAAGGTGGTGGTTCTTGATTGAATTTATTTGTGTTTGAATCTGTCAGGGATAAAAGAGCTAACAAATAAAATAGATGCAAGCTTCTGTAAGTCAGCAGCCACCTGCTACCTCTGGGCTATTAGAGGCACCCTCAGCATGACAACACAAATCTATGCTGGCAGGCCAATAACAGCTTAAAAAAAGCCCTACATCAGCTAAGCCTGTCAACTCAGTCAGTAGAGTGACAGCAATGTTGAAATTTCGTTTTTCCTGATATTAGTTGTGAATTCTTTTATCACATTATTTTTACTCTCACATTATTGTCATCTGTTTAAGAGCTGATAGTGTTGATGGTAGTCTATGTAGTTGCTCTTTCAAGAAATGGAGGTTTGGTTCTATTTCTTTTTATTTCCCCAAATAGACTGAAGCTCTTGTTTCATTTCTCTCCCTTCTATACATTTAAATCATGTAAATTACAGGGAACTGTAAAAGTCAAAGTACTCATCATAGGCACCATAATTATTGATAATCATCTATTCTTCAAAGCTAGAGCCATTTCACATGCTGTTCACTAATTTCACTCCCATTTATAGAATGAGTCAAATTCTGTATGTACTTGTATCACCTGCAAATGCATTTAAATTGACCCTAAGGGTTTACAACGGTACCTTGTTTAGTAAGGCTATGCAAAGGAACAGAGCAGAATCTATTATTAGTAAATGGAGTGAATATTTAGAGCTGTGAAATGGAATTAAATGAGTGAGGTAGTCTGAAGAAACCCCTGACATATTTTTTTAAACAACAAATAAAATCTTGGCCTCCGTATAGTCAGTAAAAGTTGTGCAAATAACTTTCGCAGGTCTGGGTTTTCACTCACATGCACTGAATTTGAATAAAGAGGAAGATTGGGCCTTTTTTTTTTTGTTTCTAAAAATAAAGTTCTTGGTTTTGAGAATACAGACAAAAGCCTCCTGCCTGCACCAGAGGCCACAGAACTAATATTCAGAGATGATGGAGAAAGAGAAAATAATAGCAAAAAAAACCCCAAGCCCATAGCACTGTAAGTTCCTTCTTTTCTTTTTGTTGTTTTTAATCACTGTACACTAGCAATTTACAGTGTCCCTGTATCTTCAGCAGTGTATCAGAGATGCTTGATATAATCATGTACTTGTGCTCATTAAAAGGGTCTTACAGCTTCCTGTGTGGTCCCATTTATTTTCTAAAAGTCTGCATTACTAATCTGAACCAGTAATGGAAAAGAATTCAGTTTGAAACCAATGAAGGTAAATGGTGAGGTTCCTCTGGGACTACATCAAAACTTGGATTTGGCCTTAGTACAAGGAATAATCGCAGACAGGCAAATTTCAGCATCTCTGAGTTGTCAGTGATCTGATTTTCATCATCCTTCATTACCACATAGTATATCTGGGAGAGGCTGAAAATTATCCAGGAAAGCTGGCTCTTTTTTGAACCCTGGTGAGTTACAGGCGAATGCATAAATGACTTGTGGGTTCAGATGTGGGGCCAAATATACAACATGAACATATGGAAATATCCCAAATTGTCCCCTGCTCTTTTTCTTCTCTTAAAATTCTATCAGCACTGAGAACAGAGCATTTTCTTTTGTGTCTCCTGTGACTTTTCGAGACAGAATTCCTTCATTTTACCACTTTTTCTTTTTTTTTTTTTTTTTAACATTCTTTCTGAATTTATTTTCGCAACTCCTTAGGATGTTTTGTAACTTCTATTCTGCAACTCTATTAATTTAGACAAACTATGAAACCTAGTGAAAAAATAAATAAACACGAGAAAGACCTTGCTTCTTAAAGTTGTGTTATACAATAAATCTTTTCACTCCTAGTATATATTCACCTCTGGCCTTGCTTACAGAACATGAGCGGAGTTCAAGTAATTTAGAAGTAAAACTTAAATGCTTAAGTAACCAATATTGTGCTCCTTCTGCATTCAAACTCCTACATATATCATAGATGAAATACAGTCCAGTAAATATTACAGTAGAATAACTGCTGTACAAAAATGCATTCTCATAAGCAACAGCTGCCAGTTAAAATTCTTTGCAATTTTCTCTTGAAGGAAATCTACCTTTTCTTTCTGCCTACATTTTTCATAACTCGATATCACACAGAACCAGAGCAAAATTCAATTTTATTTTAAAATAATTTAAAAACTAACTCTCCTACCTATATGCAATGGTGGGTATTTTTGTAGCTGGACTAATAATTCATACTAAGAAAATAGTTATAATTCCTGTGTGATTAAGAAGACACTAGCAAATATAATATTGCTATCAAGGGACATATCTTTCAGTCAATTTCTAGAGGTTCCAGAAAGAAAAAATAAAAGTAGAATCTAGAGATCTGTATTCCTTTTTAATCTGGGACTTCCCTTGTTATCATTTTGCCTTGAATGATATATTGAAATATGTACTTTGTGTCACACTGTTCATCAGCATGTCACATTGAATCACGTCAATTTATGTAGCTCAATATGACAGATTTATCTCTAAAGCAACGCGTCATCATGTCCTTTGGCATGAGGAGATGTGAAAATAAATACATTCTTGGCTTTTTACAGCAAAAAATACTTCCAGAAATAGAAATAATAAAACAAACCAAACCAAAACAAAACCCCCAAAACAGAAAAATCACAAACATCAAGGAAACAAGGTATTTTTCTTTAGATCTGGAATACTTAAAGTAAATGAAAGGAAAGGGTGGTGCTGGTGCCTCCCTCATTCATCTAAAAAAAAAAAAAGTATACAAATTAATACATGCTCAGGATGCATAACTTCATTTTGTTATTCCTTTAATTAAAAGAATAGAAAGGCTGTAAGGAATTGTTATATGTTCTATAAACAGCTAGGGAAATTACAGGCTTGGAAGAAATGACTAGCAGACTGAACAGGTAGCAAATTCTAATTTTTGCTTAAAACACAACAATTGCAATTATATAAAACACAAATATTAATTAAAATTAGGGGTTATCTTATTTTCATTCCTAATTCCCTTGGTGTGTTTGGATGAAAATATTTTGGTAGCGGGAGGCTGCAAGGGTGATCCGTGAGAAGCTGCTGAAAGCTTCCCCTATGTCCAACAGAGTCAATACCAGCCGGCTTCAAGATGGACCCACAGCTGGCCTAGGCTGGGCTTATCAGCAACGCCGGTAGCACCTCTGGGATAACATAGTCAAAAAGTGGGAAAAATTACTGTGTAGAAGAAATTGCAGCCAGAGAGAGGAGGAGGAATGTGTGAGAGAAACAGCTTTGCAGATGCTAAAGTCAATGAAGGAGTGGAGGAGGCGCTCCAGGCATTGGAGCAGAGATACTCTTGCAGCATGTGGTGCAGACCATGATGAGGCAGCTGTCCCCCTGCAGCCTATGGAGGTCCATGGTGGAGCAGAAGTCCACCTGCTGCCCATGGAGAACCCCACATTGGAGCAGGGAGATGTCTGCAGGAGGCTGTGACTCCAGGGGAGCCCACACTGGAACATGTTCCTGGCAGGGCCTGTGGCCCTATAGAGAGAGGAGACCACACTGGAGCAGGTTTGCTGGCAGGACTTGTGACCCTATGGGGGACCCATGCTGGAGTGGTCTGTTCCTGAAGAACTGCACTCATGGAAGAGACCCACGCTGAAGCAGTCTGTGAGGATCCACAGACCATGGGAAGGACTCATATTAGAAAAGTTCATGGAGAACTGTCATGGGTGGGACTTCACGGTGGAGAAGAGGAAGAAGGTAAGGAGGAAAGAGTGGCAGAAACAACATCTGATGAACTAATCATAACCTTTGTTCCCTGTCCCCCTGTGCTGCTGAGTGGGGAGCATATATAGAATTTGGGAACAAATTTGAGCCCAGGAAGAAAGGAGGGATGGGGGAAGGTGTGTTTAAGATTTGGGTTTATTTCTCACTATCCTGCTCTGATTTTGATTGGTAATAAATTAAAATAATTTCCCCAAGTCAAGTCTGTTTTGCCTGTCATGGTAATTAGTGAGTGATCTTTTCCTGTCCTTATCTCAGAACATGAGCCTTTCATCACATATTCTCTCCTGTCCAGGTGATGAACAGGAGTGATAGAGTGGCTTTGGTGGGCATCTGGCATCCAGCCAGGGTCAACTCAGTATGCAGTTTTCATAAATTATTTCCACATTATACTGAATTGGCTCAATGTGCAATACACTGGATTCACTGATATGTTGTTGGCTGTGAACTATTCTTGTGTTAAAACAGGCTGTAAAACCACATTAGTTGTCTGCAAAGGCCAGGCACCAGCCTACTTTGCATTACTGATGTTTTGCAAAGCAGGTGGACTGCAGTGATGAATTTATCTAAGTGTTCATATAATTGTTTATAGGTGGCCCAATTTACCATGGGGTTACTTTAGTCCATTAAGGATGGAATTCCAGTAAGTGAAATTTCTTTCTGCTTTCATAAAACAGAAATATGAGGAAAATGACAGTGAGTCATAGGGCATTATGGTTCTCTAATTGTCTGTTCAGCCCCCTTGTAGGCTGCATCTAATGTCCCAGGTTAAAGTAGATGGAGATGATGCATCATTCACTGGTCATTGCTTTCTCCCCCAACACCAAGTTCACTATCTGTTTCTCTGTAATTCACCCTCATTTGCTAGAGGCCATAGTTCTCCATAGTTCTAAATCCTTCTTGTGTTTTAAAATAGAAAAGACATTATTCATCTTGAGGAATAAGTCTTGAGACTTATTCTAGTCAAGGTTTTGAACAGAATCATAGAATAGTTACAGTTGGAAAGGGCCTTAAAACCATCTAGTTTCAACACCCCTGCCATGGGCAGGGACACCTCCCACTAAACTATATCATCCAAGGCCATGTCCAACCTGGCCTTGAACACCGCCAGGGATGGAGCATTGAGAAGCAAGTACTGAGTGCTGGAAACTGAACTCCTATGCCTAAATACATAGAAGAACATGCTATGTCCAAACACGCAAGAAGATCATAGAAATGTTAGGGTTGGAAAGGACCTTATGATCATCTAGTTCCAACCCTCCTGCCATGGGGAGGGACACCTCCCATTAAACCATGTCACCCAAGGCTCTGTCCAACCTGGCCTTGAACACCCAATGTTGAGGTGAAGTTGTGATGGAGCATTTACAACTTCCCTGGGCAACCCATTCCAGTTCCTCACCACCCTTACAGTAAAATTTTTTTTCTTTATATCCAATCTAAACTTCTCCATTTTAAGTTTTAACCCACAGTTTCAAATAGCTGTTTCTAGCTCATGACCTTCCAAAGTTGACACAGACAGCAGATATTCCTAATCCAGACCTGTAAATTTGCTTTAACCCTTCTATGAAGAATTTGTATCAGGACTTGGAGGGTTTAGAGAGTATGCTGTTGCCATGTACCATGTCTTAGTGTCTACCCCAAGATTCTGGATTGTAGTGTGCACTCAGGTTAAGTCTGAGAAAGAAAACACTGTTAGGTGGTGGTGGCATCATCTGCATAGAGTGGGTCAGGAAAAAAATTAAATTCAATCTCCATATAGAGAAATAGAAGTCACCATAATACTGCTTCCAAACTGAAAGTAGATCAAGTCACCAAAAAAAACCACTGATGTACATACTGTATCCTAATTATATTACTTTATAGGTGTCTGAGTAAACTAATGAAATATACTGCACAACATACAGTTCTGACTTAGATACTGTTTAAGCCAACAATCACCCTGAAAGATTTCACAACCATCTCTATCTCTCCATTTGAAATTTTTTTGTTGTTATCTGTCTCTAATCTAGCCATTTGAAGCAGGTTTGGCCATTTAAACATGAACTCAAATGACATTGGGATTGTAGTGTGGTATGTGACATATTTTTACACCTTAAAGAAGGTTAAAAAATGGAATCAAATAAATAAAAAGCATCAGTGAGAAAATCTCACAGTTTCTTCAGTAGTCTTGAGGGAAAATATCAATCATTCTTTAACAGGACAGGGACCCTTTTTTTTCCTTTTGTTATTATACCCATCAAGATTATTCCAGAGCATTCCACTGTTCGTAAATGCTCATGTTGTCACACTCAGATGTTAAATCTTTCAGTTCAATTATGCACAAGGACTGATTTACTTGTTATGTAGAAAAAAAGGACAAATCCTTTTAAGAACAAAATTGCATCACTTTGCTTGATACTTCTCATTTTTTTACGAAGATTTTCTTAACTAGGAGCTGATATGCTGTAGCCATTCTACTCCTTCCAGAGTTTCACATTATGTTTTGCATATGATGTTGTCAGATAGTTTTAATGAACATATTTCAGAAGAAGAGATTGTAAAGCTCAGTTATTTGGACAAGACCTTAATTAGGAACTCAGTTCTATGGGATTAATATTGCTTTCTGTTCTCAGTTGCTCTTTGTGTAATATGAATAATGACAGGCCAATTGTGTATGATTATAGATAGTTATTTATGGAACTAGATTTTGACTCTACATTTAATTATGCTTTTGCATGTGGGGTAAGCATCCCATTGCCACTGTGATATTTAACTGAGTCTATTTTTGGTTTTTTATTTCTATTAATCTGTGCATCGATAGATTTTTTTGCTCACACTTCTGCGCTAATCTCTCTACTTGCTTATATGACAATGTTTTCCAGCGACCAAATAGAACTCAAGTAAAAATATTCTAAAATATCATAAAATTATACGTATGTTTAAATATGATATAAATGTAGATAATATAAAATATTTATATGATTTAATATTTAAATAATAAAAGTATTTATTTATTATACATATATATTTAGATATATTTGCACTTCTACAAAATATTCTGAAGTATT
>JAOEHX010056771.1:0-24300 GCA_025448015.1 Bolborhynchus lineola
GGGGGGTCTACAAGAAAGCTGGAGAGGGACTTTTTAAAAAGGCAGGTAGTAACAAAACAAGGGGGAATTGCTTTAAACTGAAAGAGGATAGATTTAGTTAAGATATAAGAAAGAAGTTTTTTACTGTGAGGGTGGTCAGGCAGCGAGTAACACGGGTAGCCCAGAGAAGCTGTGGCTACCCCGTCCCTGGCAGTGTCCAAGGCCAGGTTGGATGGGGCTTGGAGCAACCTGGTCTGCTGGAAGGTATCACTGTCTATGGCACTGGGTTTGGAATTAGGTGAGCTTTAAGGCCACTTCCAACACAAGACATCCTATGATTCTATGATTTGCTATTTGTGCAACTCCTTTTTATCACAGCTTTTCAAATCATTTTGTGCAAGTGCTGTAAGGGGACGGGTGAGATCTATGGCAGCCAGCATAAGCAGTGAAAGGCCAAAGGAGACCTTATCACGATATACTCCCTGTTCCTTCTCATACACCTCTTGTGTCCCACACAATAGCAGATACATTCTGAGTAATTATATAATTGAGTTAAACTCAGAAATTTTCTCTCTGGATTAGTCAGATTCTGTCCATATAAATGAATGAAATGCAATAGTGTTTGTAATAACTTCCCCATGGATGTTTTTAGCATGGTCTGAATCCAGGATGATTTTGCTGTTTTACAAAAGAGAGCCCATCCATAGCTGTTGCAGAGTAATGGTGATTAGTGAAGGGCTTGCTTGGTGAGAGAAGTCATCAGGCAAACTTTGCATTGCAACTGTGTTTAGAGCAAGTAAAGAAAATTAGAAATTTCATGGGAGGATTGAAAAAAGCATCCCTGTCAAATGTTTATGGAGAGCCAAGAAAAGAAACAAGAACCTAAGCCCCTCCTGTACTAGTCAAATAAGCAGACTCTGGGCATGAAAAGCACTTGTTTTCTTTCCTCCATTTGTTAGGTGACACAACATCCTTGCATCCTAAAATGCACTCTGCCAGAGTCCCCATACACTTAACTAAATAGCTTCTGAGCACACATTGCATCTCTCAGCAATAAGTTGGCCAGGTTGTGGACCCCACTTTGCTTCCTACTGTCCAGAGAAACTGGACATGGCAAAGATTAACCAACTAATCAGTCTGTGTATGTAAATAAAAGGCAATAATTCAGCAGTTATTGAAAGGAAGTTGAAAAAGTACAGTCTAAACTATTTGATTGTGAAACCAGTGATGGTCTGTCAGTTCTCAGGACAACTCTGTCCTAGTTTACAATGTCCAGGCAGGTCCAAAGTATGCATGCCGATCGCAGTGCCCACTGGGACCTGTTTAAGCTAAAAATAAATTAAAATTTAAAAAAAATTAAAAGCCACAACTTTGTGAAATCTCAACTTTAGCTTTGACCTCCAGGAGCTGAAGCTGCCAAAGGAAGTCTCATCCAAACCCCATCCACTGAGGCCAATTTCTAAAGCCTTTTATACTGCTGCAGCTTTCCAAGACCTGTTTTGATTCTTCAAAGAGTACCTGAAATCTCAGTAGTGTCCCCCCTCTTTCCAGCCTAAGGATACAGACCAAGAAGCTTTATAGTACTCTTAGAGAACAACAGACAAAATATGCTTCTGCGTCCTTAGCTATCTTTGTTCCAGAGATTTGTTAAAAAGAAAACATATATGAGAAAATAATGATTAACTAATAAAATAAATGAGCTTTAAGTCCTTTCCTGTCTATTGAAACCTTTTTCCAGGCTACTGTTAGGCATCATGTAGTCTGGTAATCTCTGTGCAGAGTCAAATACTGTATCACATGAAGTGAATTATTGGCAAAATGTGACAGGGACCACAATGGAAACACTGAAGTTATTTTAATTTGGTTTTTTATAATCTAATTTCCTTTGTTTCTGTAACAGCCTAAGAAGCCAAAGGAAAAAAAAATGTCACAATTGAAGTGTGAGAATGACTCATAATTTATAACTTTTTGACAGCTATCACAGAGAGTCACAGGAAGAGAGAAGATTGAAAGTCCTGATACCTGGAAAGATGCATATAAATAACAGCACTTGCCAAGAGGCATCTCCTTAGGCTCCTACTCATCTTTCAACCTCCTTTATTAATTATTGCATGATATTATCACTCCTTGGAAACCTCCTTCTAACTAGTATCAGCAGCATGGACCTTTTAGAAAATATCAACTGGAAGCCAGGAAGGGAGTCACAAGACAGGCCAAGTCTAAGTTCCCCACTCTGTTCAAAGCACAGGATAACACTTTCATTAATACATGTCTTCCTTACTGAATAGTTTAATGGTCCCACTTTCATCTCAGTCTTTCAAATTTTATCTATCTTCCTCTTTCCTCTGCATCCCTTTTTTTTAAAAAAAAAATGAGAAAAAGCATACCATCCAAACCAAACTTGTGGCTATACAAAATAAAATTGAATCGAAAGGTGGGGTTTAAAAGGAAAAAAAGAGGAACCCGAATATTTAATTGAAAGTAAGTTGTTAAAATAGTTCCAAAGTTCTCGCTTTTTCTATCACTAAATAGAAAAATCTTGATTTTTTTTCCTTCTCACTCAAGTTTGTATCACTGTGCTATTTCATAAGGAAAATAATGGGGGAAAATGAACAGGAGCAGGAAATGTCACTTGTGTCTTAGTTCAAACATGGAGAGGAAGTATCACAATGACAGATAAGTTTAGTGACCTAAAATCTTATTTATCACACTTATGTACATTATAGGGTCTTTTTTTTTTTTTTTTTCTAAGAACCAATGTTCCTTTAAGAAACAAGGGGCATTTTGTTCCTAAGGATGAAATCACAAAGAAACCTCCCAGCGTATTATGATTAATTAGCCTTTTTCAAGAAGCAGTGGGTAAAATTGAGACTAAACTCTAGAACTAAACATGAAACGATAGCTTGCTTTATTCCCCAAACTTTTAATGCATGGAGATAACAGTCTCTTCACAAATGTCTCAGATGGTGTTTCCAAGCCCCAGGTCAGAGCTAGAGAAAATGAAAGAATGGGTAAATCTGTGGCATTCATATTCACGCCCTTTGATTTCATGGCAGTTGCACACAGATTTGCAAATACTAGGATTGTATAATCCTTTCCATGGATTGTTTTTGTGGTTTCCAGTGGTGGATACGGTCACAGGAATCTCAAATAATGTTCCTGCTGGAGACCTGTGGTGGAAAGAATCCACTAGTTACTACAAAGCCACTCTAGTTTTAGGATCTGAATCATGTTTTTTTGCTTTTCAGCAGATTTCAGAGTAGACTGGAATCAATAAAGTGATAAATTTGTTCATTGATCAAAAATAATAGAAGGATATGGAATGACAAGGATGAAAACCAAGACAAGAACCCAAAAGGGTGGTTTGGGTAGAATATTGAAAACAGACACGTAACCCAGGGGAGAAGTTACTACAGAACTATGCTGGGATCCAGGAAACCTCCAGTTTAATTCTAGCCACTTATCTGCCAAGTAATGTGGTTTGATTGCCTAAGCTTCTTGATCTACAAAATAGTTCTTAGGACACGATATTACTGTAAAGTGCTTCATGATTTTTAAGTTAATATTCTATATAAAGGTGACTTATTTCTGTTATAGGGAAAGCTATCAAAGGTGAAAAGTAGTCCATGCATAAATCAATCACAGCTTGCCAAAGGTTCAAATTTTTGTATTTGAAATTTACTGTGTATGGAACAGTGCTGTATTTGCAAGATGGTTGAACAAAAATTCTTTTTCTGGTGCGTAATTTCTATTGTTCACATCTATTTATTGTAAAGGAAATAGATCATATTGTACCAGGCCCAAAGGTGATATTAGCTAGTAGGCGCCTTTGGTATTGAGGTAATAAATTATCAGTTTTTTATATCAGCCTTACTAAAGAGGCAACTCTATGATCATATGCTGAACAAATGGAGCACTGTTTCAGAGGAGAGATTCTGATTCAGAAGGGATTCCAAATTTCATTGCACGGAACTGATAAAAGAAACACTTTCCCCCCTTTATTACCTGATAATATACAATTACACTAAGGAAAAGCACACGGAGCTAGACATTGCCACTGGAGCATTGACCTGAAACAGACGGGAAATAGCTGAAACATCTACATTTATACTGTCACCATACATCTACATTTCATTAAAAATAAATGTTCCTACTGTCACTGCATTTAGACCCTTTAGTAGCAAGGCAATGGATACAAAAACTATGCTAAATTAAATCTTCTACAGCTTACACACTGACATGCTTCTTTTTACTCTCACTCTTTGGCCTATGTAATTTTGTTTCCATGCAAAGAATTTGGCTCTTTGGTGCATTACAGAGAATCCAAAGGTCTAACCTTCTGGTGCTGGGAAACAGCTAATATTCCTGCCAGTGAACTAAAGCTGGAGTATCCCTTTGTCATGGCCAAATTTATGACATGGATCAAAAACTATAAAAAGCTGTGTTGCATCCTGCCATTAAGGAGAATTAATATTTTCAGTGGTATGTTAACCAAAGTTTTTCCAGTGTCTCTCGTTAAAAGCAGATTGTTGACTTTTCATCCTGGTGTGCCAAACATTTTCACTGAAACTCTAACAAGACTTTCATCTTACAACCATTATTTCTTAATGGATTTGGATAGGGGCAGTGTACAGGAATGGATTTCCTTTTCAGCTCAGTGCAATGGCCCATCATTAGTGCGCTGGGTCTTGGAGAACCATTACACATGCAAACATTTAAAGTATTTCCAGGGTAACTAGTTTTCTTTCCTGAAATGCAATTCATGTTTTATCTATTATATTTAAGTAACATTTGGTTGCATTTCACCTTTCAAGTATCTCTACTATGATCACTTCTCATTCTGCTGCATAGTAAAAGTCATAATGACTGAGCTCATACACAAAAACTATTTATTTATTTTTTTTTTATGGAGTGGATTTTGTAGAACTTTCCCCTCATCTTGGGCAATAAATCTGTCTCTGAAAACCACGAAGCCTAAATGCTGACCATTTGACAAGAATGCTGTATGACAACATCACTTGCCACTTATTCCTTGTTATTGGGTAGACTATAGCATTCATAGTCGGGAGGAAAAAAAAATCTCTGTGTGCCCTTTCAGTGCTTCTATTTTTAGTGATTTTCTATTCATTCCTGTTTTCCGACTGGTGATGCCCTGAACAGCATTCACTTGCTTTGCAGGAACGTATTTTATTTTTTCCAAGCTGACGTGAGCGATGTCAACTGCTTTCCAAAGTTGCCTATTCCTCCCGTTAAGCCCTCTCATTCCTAATATGTATTTCTAAAGATTCCTTAACAATTACATATACAGATGCAGTTTTGGAAACTTTCAGCCTTTGATGGTATTTTGAATCATGGCCCTGTTGGCAGCAAATGAACTCAGTTACAACCCTGGAGTGTGATACCATCAGTTCTAAGAAGCTGTGTAATATTTATATGCCTTCATTCAGACTTTATATCAAATGTAACAGGCTTTGCAACCTTCATTAAGATAAGCTGGCACCCAGAGGTTACCATATGTTCCTCTTTTTAGGCTAGTATTTAAGTGCAGATGTATATTTATTTTTCCACTGTAGAGTCCACCCTGAACCATTCATACTGCAAAGCTAATGAAACCGTTGCTTTAATCCCCTCTGGCCTTCAGGGTACATCATATGGTCCTTACTACTTCAGAATTCTTTTTAGTGTGCTTACTATTTCCTTACTTCTGCAGTATTTATAACTTCCCAGTTCAAGAGGCTTTGGTTTTTCTATGGGCGTCAGGAAAACTAAAACCTTCAGAATCACACTGAAGGTGGAACTGAAGCCAAATCTGCCGAAGTCAGATGCAGAGCAGTTCTGCCCACACACTTTCCTATTTTCCCAGCATCTTCTCAATTAGTTGAGCCATCCAGGATGGCCTTCCTTTATAAACAGACTTATCAGACATTATTAAGTTGGACTGCTAGCCATCCTAATCCAATGACCCTTCTTGTATTCCAGATATTTATACAACATAGGTAGTTACAGGAGACTCCTAAATTCTGAACCCTTATTACTTAAGGCTTTGTGATAGACACTCTTTACAGCAGATGAATGCATCTAAAATGTCTATTATTTCTCTTCCTGCATTGCAATGTTTCCACTTTTTCCTCAGGCCTGATCCAAACACTATCTGAATTAGTGAAAGCCCCACACAAATAGTGAACAATTTTATTTATTTATTATAAAGAACAACTCCAACTCATTTGAATTATGGACCTCAGCCAACTGCCTTGATTCACACTGGTAGCCTTCTGTCTGAAGAGCAAATGCAAGGCAAGACGGAGGCCTTAAGGCTATTGCTGAAAGCAATGGCTACAGATTTGGCCCCATTTTCTTCTTTTCCTTTCTGCAGTGGATGTTTTGCAAAAGATTAATTCCTCTGTGCTTGATAGTAGTCTATAAGATTAGACTTTTATACTATATTTTATACTTGAGCAAATCCCACTGAACTCATTCTGGTTTATGCTTCTTCTTAGAGGAGACTATAATACGTATGTTGAATCTCTTAACTATATCAAATCCAATATAAACACCCTCTTTATAAGACACACCTCACTCTAATGCTCAGTGTGGAGCTCCTAACAAAAATTATAAACGGAGTGCTTTGTTCAGGCATTTAACTCTTTCATTCCTAATATCAAATCACAATGCCCAAGCTGTTTTTATTTGCACTTGAAAATAAATATAAATTGAAGCCATAACTTAACACATATGATGTGATTGAGCAAAACTGGAAGAAGATTTTAACAAGCAACAAGAACTTAGGATGTGACTTCACCGAAGTTTTGAGGGGTTTTAATCTTATTTTTTTGAGGGGTGTCTGAGAAGGAGTGGGGGAGGGGAACGTGCTAAAACTTTGCTAATTGTTGGAGAATTCAAACCTGTTTCCATTTATTTGAAATTATTACATAATGGAAGAGGGACGCTATAATTCAACCCAAATGGATGACTTCAATAAGCGGGTGGAAATGATTCAGTACATTAAAGAGAAGCTGTTTCAATAACAAATCTTTATTATAATCAGGAGTGAAGTGGTTAATTTAAGTTTTTACTGAAAAACAGGCTGGCAAAAATGTTTCCAGGGATGTGGGGATTTTTTTCCTTTTACTCAGTAGGGGTTTGGAGAGGAGGTTTGGAAGGGAAGGAGGTCTTTGGTTCCAGGATCCCCGCATTCCCACGAGTTCCATTAAGGAAGGGGGAAGGGCTTCCTGCTGAGGCAGCCATCTGCAGCTTTCTGTGAACAGCAGGAACCAAAGGCCTGGTAAAAGGAGAGTAAACCCAGGGTGACAATTTTGTCTGCATTCAAAGTTAGAATGTGGCTGATATTTTTCTATTAGTTGTGTTGCTACTACTACTATTATTAAGGAGGAGGGAATGTTTCTCTGGCAGAATTAGTAGGTCTATAATGGAATATTAATTAAGAGCAAACAATAGTGTTACATGGATAAAAGTGTCTAGCACAAACACACCCTGACAGCCTCTCCTGGAATGTGCTGCTGACAGCAAGCTGGGATTGTCATCATCCAAGCTACTGTCGCTCTGCTACAAAATATCTGGAGCCTATGGATGCATGTCTGAGGTCCCCTTAAGTTATTGCTTTCTAGGCTAGAGTAAATTAGACCTGGATTTTTGTAAAGTGCTGTCACTTAATACCTATTTTATTAAGGTTATTTTTATGCCCATAATTTGAGGGTAACACATCTGTTATTTCCTCTGCAGCCTGGCTTTGGTGAACACTGCCTGTGGAAAGTAACAAAAAGTGACACTGGAAAAAATAACAAGGGTATTTTAACTTCCAACATCTGGAAAAAACAATATTAAGGAAACAGGAACAAATAGGTACGGTAGCCTACAAAGCAAAAGTCCTCTTTTTAACAACGGTGCACAGTTTATATGGTACAGTAGATTTTTATGATTTTGGTCTGGGCAATCTAATACAAAAAAATAAGGTTGAAAAATCTCATTAAAAAAGCAGCAGCTCCAGTTCTTGTTTAGGTCATCCTAATGCCAAAATCCCAGGTACAAAGGGAGAGAGGGGAAAAAAAGTTACTAATATCCCTTCCAGAAAAGAGTTTCAAAATTCCATCACAAAAGCTTCCTGTTATGTGGCATTCGATAAAATTTTATCACTGCTACATATATGTCCCTGGCTGCTACCTACAGAGATGCGGAAAATTCTACTGTATCATATGAAACTCCAAAACTGAATTAAGCATTCCTGTGCAGTGATAAATCTCAAGATTAAGAAAGTGGTGGTAATTTTCCAAGTAAAAAAAACCCCAAAACCAACCAAAAAACAAGACCAACAAATAAATATAAAACCTCTTAGTATTTGCATTCACATTATTGAAAAACAAAGTAAACCATTAAAGTTATCAAGTAATATTTTAGGGAAAGGAATTCATTTACCATAGAAACATCTATTTGGAAATGTCATATTTCAGTGCCACTATTTTTTCTTTTTAAATTTGATAGATTTATTTTTACAATGTACATTCCTAAACCCTCCCATTTGTTGTCCGAATTCCTGTTTGTGACCTTGGAATTCCAAATTTGTTATGTCATCCGCTGCCTTTTTTTCTAAGGGCATTGTATTAGAAAATGAAAACAGTATGAAAATACTTCATTATCCCTTCACACCCTCTCCTTTTCTCCTGTTAATTGGTATTGCCCTGGCATCCATTTAAAAAAAAAAAAAAAATTTCCTCTAAATGGAAAGGTAACTTATGGTACTCTGCAAAATAGAAGGCCTATCTTTGTTTCACAAACATGACAGGATGTGGTTAGCAGAAGCTGCTTATTTCTAGCTACTGTTTTGGGGTATAGGGATTTCTGCTTTTATTAATATTTTCTTTTAAAGAAAACAAAACATAATAGTGATTTGTTTCAGGGTTTTTTGAGTTTCTGCCTTTTTTTTTTCTTTTAGATTTCCAAAAGGAAGATTTCGCTTCCAGTGGCACATGATTATTTTAGCAGTTTTCCTTATATAAAGGTTGCATGTAAGTAAAGACTGTTTCTCCTGCCAGTAATGAGCAGGAGACGGCTGTTAAGAACAGATGCTCCTAATGACTGGACCACTGCTTGTGACACCAAAAGCCAGAGGAAATCATTACACCCCTAAACAGTAGATGTGCTTTTAGGTCTCAGTACAAATAATACATGCCCCGGGTCAGTAAATGACTACTGCATTTGAACAAATTTGGTTTCCATGCAAAGCTGAAGGTATGTCCAGCTGCTTTTTAGGTTTTAGTAGATTTTCTGTCTGGATACATAAGAGTGACTCCAGGCACAGGTGAAACAACTCGGTGAACTGCCTGAATATCCTGTCCAGGCTGCAAAACGACAGGGTGCAGTGCCGGAGAAGTTCCAAGTCACGAGAAACTATACTTCCAAACGATATCTGATTAAAACCTTCATGCAATGTGAAAGCTGACATAATGAATGCCAGCCTAACCCAGAAAATCCTCCTCCTTTTAATAGGTGTTACAAATGCTCAGCACCTCACAGGCTTAAGTTCAAAGTCACCTTTATAAATAGCATTTACTTCACAACCCCAAAGTACTTTTTTTTTTTCCTAAAGAAACTTTGGGAGTCGAACCCACACAAATCCAATTTAAAAAAGGATAGTCTGCTTTAAACACTACCAACTGAAACCACAATGCTTGCACACTATTAAGAAGAATGTGAGGACCTGTTTCTGTCTTTGCATCACAAAACATTGTTTTGCTCAGATGAGGCTGTAAATGTAACATGGTTTCCCAGTGCTGAAATCAAAGTGCTGCAGCAACATAGGTGTTGTGCCATTTTACCACAAGAAACCCCAAACAAACAGGTTTTCCCCACTCCTTTCCCCAACAGAAAGATCCTCAAAGCCGTTGTCCTACATTCAGAGATGTTTCCTTTCAGGAAAAACACCAGACACTCTCACAGAACTTTAGATATTTAATGTCATAATGTAGATCATTTCTTGTAGATGTGTTTATATCAGCTTCATCTGTGATTGCTCTGTATCACCTGGTGCAGAAAACACCATGTGTTGTAGTGGATTGAGAACATAGTAGGTATCATTGATGAAAGGTACAACATCTGTTGAAATGGCAGATAGGTTTTTTTCAGTCAGTTAACAGCATAATCACTTTAGCTATCAGAGGAATGTGGTACTATGGGTAGCACCTCAGAACAGCATGCAGGTATGGTGCACACATTCATAAATGAATGAAATTTTTCACTGAATATATAGGTATCAGGAGACCTCTCTTTCACTTAAGTCCTCAAAGTAAGGCTCCAGTGGGATTTGAAAAATGTGTGGGCTCTTTTCCAGCCCTGAGAGGTGAATTATACCTAGTGAAACTACAGATCTGCCTCTGCAGACAGGTGCAGGCAGTTTCCTCAATTCCTCTGTGTCTCTGGTCCCAGGCAGCCACAATCCAACTCCAACGCAAAGGCTGCATAGGCACGTTTAGCTGAGAGATAGGGTGAACTGGCTTGAGCACAGTCAGCCTTCAAACATGCTAGCTAAGAATCTACCAACTAGCTCATGAAGTGAGATTTTAGTTAAACTTGTTTTGTGTGCAGAGTGCTACTTAGAAAACAAATCGAAGAAAGTAATGACATCTTTCTAAAACTCTCTCAAAAACATTTCTAAAAATCATGATAAACAAAAATAGCTTGTAAAATGTATCAAAACTGTTCACAACGTTATAATTTTGGGACAAAAAAAAATTGACTGAGTTTGTTTTCAAAGGTATGCAGTTGCATCCAGGATTCACTGTAAAAGAAATGAGGTCAAGAGTCCAGCATTTCTTTTAAATTCTGATGTCCGTCCTCATTTATATGTGCCATAAAATGAAGTGGAAGAGGTAAATGAAGCAGCGAGACATAACAGCTTTACTGACAGCTTTTGTAGTACGAAAATAAACCATGCTGCATTTTTATTTATACACTGGGAATTTATCAGTTCAAATACTGACCCATGACCCTAGTTCTGCAAAGTACCCAAACATGTATTTAAGCATTTTCTGAATGTGTAGAATAAAGCTTAAATTAAAGCACATGCTTAAACACTTTGCTAAGTTGGAACTTTACTGTTCTTATAAATTGCAGTTGCAAGGCAAGCAATTGTTCTACAAATTACTCTGAAATTATTCTAAAAGCCTATCACAGAAGTCTGAGTAATTCATAATACTGGAAAGTCAACAGGAAGACCAGTGCCTGTCAACTGGTGTTTGGAGCAAGATATTGATTCCCAAGTGGAGCAAGGTTAAAATGTTATAGCAACATGATCTGGAATGATTTTTCAAAAACTTACAAATGAGAGAAGTGCACAGGGTATGCACCCAGGGAGCGTTAGGCCGTGATTCTGAGAAGGTTGGAGTTAAGGGTAGAACTCTGAGGAAATCACAAAGAAAAAAAATCATATGTCTTTCAGTCCCCGAGGGTCTGCCTATGAATTTATAGCCAAGGGCATGAACCTCTAGTTTACTTGTGCTTCAAGTCTGTCAGAAAAAAACCTTTCCATATTCTTTTCCACATCACAGATATCACTCCTCCTCATAAGCCAATACTCTGCTATTTCTATCAGATCTACTGCAAATAAAATAATAAAAAATGAAAATCAGTCTTTATTCATCAGGAGCCAGGAATAAGGTCAAAACAACTTCAACCCCCTTTGCTTTCTAATTTGACTTTGAAAGGAAAAGAGATAAGGTAAGAGAAAAGAACAGAGGAAGATTACTGATCTGAACCTCACAGGCTCAGCAAACTAATCAAGGGGAATTTGTAAAAGCTGTGACAGATCTGAAGAAACTGAAAATATTTACTAATATTTACTAACCCAAAGCCTGTCATCCACTAATGTTCTCAGCTAAGATTCAGCAACTCCCTTCTCACCTTCCAGTGTGAGAACAATTTGCTACAGAATAAACCACAGGAAAGGTAAAGGTCATTACTTGGTTGTTTGCATTAGACCTGGCTTCTTCTTGATTTTAACATATGAACCCTGAAACAAATATCCATTTCCTTTGTACTATGGGAAAAGGAGTTTTTTTAAAGCAAAACAAGTAATTGAAAAAAGATATTTTCTGGTTTTAATAAGAACTAAGCCAATATGATATAAAAAACCCTTATGTTTTGCAACACCTGTCACAACTTCAAAGAACATAAAAAGTGGCCATTGCAAAAATAACAGGTGTCTGCCTGGAGATGTGAGGTCCAGTACGTGGCAGAAGCACAGTAATTCAAGCAATTGCTGTTAACAGAACACACAACCCAAATCCCCCTCAAAAAGCAAAATGAAAAAAATAACTTTATGACCCATTAGAGGATGTTTTTGAAAGTCTACATTTTCATACTATCTCATAAGTAATATATCACCAAAGTATGCAAAAAAATTTAAAAATAGATTGGAACAAAACTGAGGTTGAGAATTCAAGCATCCAGGGCCAGGAGAAACAAAGTTTAATGCTTAATTTTATTTTTTAAAATAATGTTGTAAATAGATAAAAAATGCAAAATAGATCATCAGATGCAAACTGATAAAGTTTGCATGATCTGGGAGAGAGTTGGTCTCAGAATATTCAGTTTCCTGGTCATGAATGTAGCCAAAAAACTCTAAACTGATAAATCTCTTACATGGTCCTGAAAACTAGACAGAAATTTCCGGTTAGTCCAAATTAGAACATGTTGAGTGGCAGAAGCATTGAAAGTATTACAAATCTGTTCCTAAACACAACTTACAACTGCAATTTTCATAGGAGGCCTTACAATACACTATGGATAAAGCCACTGTAGCTGAAATCCCAGGATGGCTCATTTATTAGAATGTTTATGATTTCATATTTTTGAGTCTAATGCCACTAAATCTCTGCTAAAAGCAGGAATTTAATTTTGGGGGGTTAACAATATATAATTTCCTTTTCTTTCTTTCTAAGTACCCAAGAGGGACAGAGAGTAACATCCGATTAGCAACCAAGCTTCCTCTGTGATGCTAACTGTGAAATATGTAGCTGTCCCAGAGTATTAACAGAGAGTTATGCGCTTGAAGCATAGAAACAGACTAGGTTGTTTAAAACATAGCAACAGACTAGGATACAGGGTGCTCCCTCACTGCTACCTAATTTGGCTTATTCAGGGTTATTCATGTTCTGGGTTGTCTGAAGAACTGTCATGGTGAATCATCTAAAGCGCATATCCGGAGTGTTTATCACCATGCTATTGTATATCAGAACAGAACATCAGTGATAGGCAGATGTGCAATTGATGCAAGGTTTCTGGAGTTGTTAAAAAACTTGGACATTTACTCTCATTTTTTTAAAAAATGGAGCTGAGCAACCTATCCAATGGTAACCCAAAGTCACTGAGATGCTTTGGAGATCCTTACCCAGCATTTCCAAAACTAATTGTTGTTAGTTACAAGATTAAAAAGTGTGAATCTATTCAAGGGATGAACAAGTGTTTGCTTCCCATGAATAAGAAAGCACCTGAAACAGTGTTTGGGACCAGTTTAAACCACCAAGGGTACATTGGTGGTTGGTACTCCTAGAATTAAGCTGGTACTCTTTAAGGGTACCTCTACATACTCCTAGAATTATTTCAGTACTTCTAGGATTAAAGTAGCTTCTTACTATTTTTACTGAGCCACCTTTTTCTCCTTCAGTGCTATTCCTGTATCTCTTAACATACCACCTTTTAATTAGCACCTTATTTGAGCTAAAATTCTCAAGATCCTAGTTTACCTAAGTGTTACCTGTTTAGGCTGATGGATCCTTATTTGGGAAAAATGAATGAGGGCATTCATTGTTTTGTCCTGTTTTGCAGGAAATACAATGCTGATTGCCAGCTGGATGAATGTGAGAAGAAAGCCTTCCTAAGGTATCACAATCCTATCAGAGACTGCTTTTTTGTTCCATGAAGCTTAAAGCAGCATCCATTTCAGACAATGCATTCTACGCAATAGACAGTGCCAGATGCTGTCAGAATTGAGGGCTGTGCCCAAATAATCCAGCTAACTTTGTTCTCAGATGCTGAGAAATGAAGGCTGTGCCCAGTAAATCCAATTAATTTTACCCCTAATGTTTAACTGCCAACAAAACCCACACCTCTGAAATCCACATCTGAGTCAATGTAGATAGAATTTTCCCAGTACTCTGCAGCGTACATGGCAATTCCAAAGTAAATTTTTATTAAGGTCTTATTTGAACTAGTTTAGAAAATCGAATGTCCTATAAAAGCAGAAAGAGTACAGACAACACCATATTTGTTAAGTAACAGCGGTCAAAATCAACTTCCTTCAAAACCCCCGTCAGTGTTTTCCTTTAAAGTTATGTTCCATGATTCAAGCTCTTGAGAATTTAAGTTCTTTGCTCCTGTGCCTGCCTTAGCCAGCTCAGTCAGGTCTTTGTCAGCAGCTGGGAAGGATTGCACGTACATAGCTACCAGTTCATTTAGGACCAAACTGTGGTAGTTATTTATGACGAGCAGGAACTTTCTCTCCTTGCGTTAGTTTTAATAGGAGTTTATTAGAAGAAAATGCTGAAAAATTCTGGTGCTTAGTTGACTAATTGATGTATTTATCAAATATCAAACAGGACTGGAGACTGCAAAATGCAACTCCAAAACAAAAGTTTCAGGTTTCATTGCAGTGGTAAAGAAGGTAACGTTTCCTGATCTCTTGAGAGGAATTCTCATCATTGTTTGTATCTTTAACTTTTTACCTAATAGTACCCCAGAAACTGTAAAATATCCCAATTTTAATGAACAGAAAAAAAGAGACAAGGGGATATCTGAAGACCAGCTTTCCTGCCAGCAGATAAATAACTCTTCCTTCAGTAATGACTTCCTAACAATCTTTTCTCTCTATTTCTCTTATGTGTAAAAAGAGGAAGATAGACATAAAGAGAAACCTTTTACAGAAAAGTCATTTGACACAGTCTCCTCCATGACACATACCCTGGAGAACCTCCCTGGCAGTGAAACACAGGGAGGAAACAGGTGTGGGAATGAACCATGCACGCACTTCCCTAAACAGTGGCCACAAAATTCAGACACAACAGGCAAACCCCACTACTGCAGAAGCAACGTCTGTGTCAAACCATCAATTTAGTGTTTGTGGTAGAATATTAATAGTGTGAGGAACCTTTCAAAATATACAATAATGGAAGGTGAAGCAATATTTCTCTGGAAGAGAGATGACTAGAGAGAAAACAAGTAAAAGCCTGCAGAACCAAAGAATACCACCTGATAATCCTCAAAGTTGGTATTTAGCTGCTGTGTGCTAAGTGTTTCTCTGTCTAATGCAGAACATCTCTGATGTTATATATTTGATAGTTTTCACAGAGCCACTAAGCAATTACTCAGTTGTGTTCACCTGTAACTGACAGAATGCCTTAAGGATTTTTGATCTGTTGTTTATTTCTGCAGCATTTATCAAAACGGAGTCTTGCTTCAAGAATGGGTCTACAAATAGTGATAAAAGCCAATCTACAAGTTTTTCTGCAGTTACGGATCCCTAGTTGTTCATTACCATATCTCAAATTGAAGGGTTTCACTTCCATACGTTTCACAAAAGTTGCAAGCAGATTTTAAAAAATAATCACCTACCACTTTCTCTTTTCCTGTAGACTGAAACAATGTGCAAGACATTTTTTCTAGTTATTGTAATCACTCCATAATGTTTTTTATTTTATAACCCCAGCTAATTTTTATTGTGATAGTGTTTTCTTCTTGGTCAGCATGCTTCTTCAAGTATACCTACGCATAACCTCGACCTTTTATTTAAAATCAACCCCATCACCTAGAGACAATAACTCCTAGAAAATCTATGTTATTTCCATATTTTGCTTTGCTGAGATCCTCTCAGGGGCACACTGCCAGGTTTTAAAATCAGAAAGGATATGGAGCCTCTGCACAGATTGTGGTTTCTAAGCCTTAACAAATTAACTGACCAAACTGTGTAATATTCTCTGCATTGCAGTATTCACTCCCTACACAACAATATTCATCACCCACCCTCTTCCTTCCTCCGCAGGCTCTCAGAAAATTCACACTACAGCCATTTCCAGCGCTCTTCTCAGATTCCACAGGCAAATGCCAATCAAAGCTCCCTTTGTTGGTGATATGAACATTCCTCTATGAGCTATAAAGGGTAAGAATGTCCCAACTTTCTACAGGCTATCATAGGCACGTGCAATATTATTGTCCCATAGTTTATCTTACCATACCCCAGAGAAATCTCATCATCCTGTTTTCTTTATATGGACTACAGATGTCTTAGCCAAGCTTCCTCACCACTGAGTCACCAACCAGGATTGTTTACATCTTCATAATGAGTCACCTTCAGGATTTGGCTCACTTTCAATATATGGGCTGACTTCATCTACTCTCTGTTTTGTCTCATTCTCCTTCATCTTGTCAATGTACCTGTTGGGAGTACAAGCACAAAATGTCTCCCTCCTACTTTTCCTTTTGCTTTCTTTATGCCACTTCATGTTGACTGATGTCACTTTCTATCTCTAGATTGACTGCTATTCCAAAACTTTGACTTTCAAGTAGTTCCAAGTTCCTGTGCCATCGGAAATACAATTCATATTTCTTTTTTTGCATCCAAGAATATCAGCTGACATGCAAAAGTGCCACATCTTTGCTCAGATGTCAAATTGCATTTGTATCTTTCATCCTCCTCATTTATAAATAGGAATATTGTTAATATTGCAAATATCTAGGCTGCTTTAGAAGTCATATTGCCTTTTTCCATATGATATGTTCTCCCTCATTGCAATGTGTAAAAGACCAGGAATTCTGCTGGCCTGAGAGCTTTCCTTTTTGCACCACCCACCACACTGAAGGTTCATTTTATGAATGTTCAATATTTATTAATTCTTTCCTTTTCTAATCACTATGTTTAGTGTGTCCACTCCTCACCTAACTCACCCTTAGATCTAAACTCATTGTAATCAGGTTTGGCTGAACTCCCAGTCAGACAGTATCATTTTTTGTTTTACCTTCAGGCTTTCATGTACTGTTTCAGAGCTATTGTAGTTATGTTTCCAAAACAGCAGAGTAATATTAATATTTTCATTATCTCATTATTTTCTAAATGTATATTGTAAATATGTTTTTATATTACTTCGTTTCCTTCAAAAGATTTAAAAAAAAAAAAAAAAAGAAAAGTTTAAAGTGCTTCATAAGGTTGCTTTAAGAGTCTTTCATAATTCCTGGTTTTGTAAAGTTGCATTGGCTTTGTTGCTTAAAAAACCTTACAGCAACTAAATTGGGGTGAGAGGTAAAATACTGCCATGAATTCGAAACAGGCTAAGAAACCAAAAGCGAGGTCAGAATTAATAATCAGTTTTCAAGGGAAAAGGTTAACCGGAAGGTGACTGGAACTGAACCCAGTTTGCTAGATGGGGTAGAATGTAAAGATGTGAGTAAAAACATTATTGTGTTTAATTATTACTAAAAATATCAGTAAATCATATATAGGTGTTTTGTAACTAGATCTGTGGAAATTACACACAAAATATCTCCTGTAAGTGTTAAGTCAGTAACTTCCAACATAAACCACATTTTTATTTAAAACCACAACCTTTGTAGATAGAAACACACCCTTATCTTGCTTTTAAATACCGAAGTGGTCGTGTGAAGGGCAGAATATCTTTGAAGAGTTCCAAATCCTGTGTATATAAGACACAGCTATACTGAAAGGTGAATCAGTTATTTAATTCTTCAAATTTTTCTACTGATCTTAGCTACATTTTCTCAGGCATACAGAGTTTAACCAGACCTATGCACCCAGAAACAGGTTTTTGTGTCTTCCAGTGCCAGTTCAGATTAATGGCCAGCCCTATGATCCTGTTTATTTTTAAATCAACTTAGATAAACAAATCTTTCCATTTGTCATTATTGTTTCTCTTTTTTGTAATTAATCCTCTGAGAAGTTAGAAATTAAACAGCACTTACTCAGCCAAAATGGAAACTTTGGACAATAATTTCTTTCGTAAAGCGCAAATCAAATATGAATTCACATTTTTTGAATATGGAAATACTAGTAGTGATGAAAGTTATACTTAGTGCATGTGGAATGTGTGCCTCATTTTTTAAGTGTGATTTGGTTTGGGTTTTTTCAAATAACAACTATGCCAGTGAACTTCAAGATGATGAAGTTTAATGGGCCCTGGAGCCTGCTCGGATCTAGCTGCCTCAGTCCAAATGCTAATGTGCATTCAGAATTGTGAGGAGAAAAACTCTGAGTCTGAAAGACTCATTGCCCTTGTGGGAAATATTATTTATGCCAGTGAAAGCAGCCACTGGCTGCTGTATGTGAGTGAAAGATAGATTGAGAACATTGGCCCACATGAGGTGTATCTTGGTTGTAGACAGGATTCCACTACGAAACTTTTCTTGATATTATGATTGGTTTTAGATGAGGCCAAGAATAGATAAGGCAAGAGTGCTGTTTGCATTGTTTGAGCTGCCTTAGGTACTAATAAAGAGAGCAATAGGCACTCTGCTGGATTCCAGAGGTGAAGAATGATCTAATAAGAATTCTTTGTTTTCAGATGCTGGACCTCATTTTGATATTTTTCCTAGTGTGGTTCTGGGTAAGAGATCTGCACTTGTAGCCAAACACACACAACTGTAAAACAAACCAGACTCATTATGAATGTGACAGAGCCAACATCGCAAATTCTGGAGGTTTTCTATTAAACTGCCATTCAGTGTGGATCTTGACACACTCCTACCTCAAAAGAAATGGAAACTTGTAAACTTACTTACACTGTTAATAACCAAATGACTATCTGAAAGGGGCCTACAGGGATGCTGGGGAGGGACTCTTCATTAGGGACTGTAGTGATATGACAAGGAGTAATGGGTTTAAACCTAAACAGGGGAGGAAATTCTTTAATGTAAGGATGGCGAGGCACTGGAATGGGTTGCCCAGGGAAGTTGTGAATGCTCCATCGCTGGTGGTGTTAAGTTGTGAATGCTCCATCGCCAGGTTGGACATAGCCTTGGGTGATATGGTTTAGTGGGAGGTGTCCCTGCCCATGGCAGGGGGCTGGGAACTACATGATCTTAAGGTCCTTTCCAACCCTAACTATTCTATGATTCTATGACAGTAACAAAATTATATTCAGAGTAGTGAAAACACAATTTACCATGGACTTGGCTCGTCTGACAGCACAGAACAAGGTAGTCTCAGCCTTGCAGTTCAGCCGAGTGTTATGCTATCCATCAAAATCTGGGATCATACATGTCCAAATGTGGAACATCTGCATACTGTTGAGAGCCTCTGCATAGTTTTTAATTAGAAGATGTGTTTTGAATGTTTTCTCACTTAATGTGCTAAATAAACCAGCAATTTCAAAAACACGAACCCCAAATTATTTATGGGCAAACCAATGAAATCTGCATTCCAAACCCACAACCAGCCCAGCATGAATGCTGACCTCACCTCTGCTACTACAACTAATAAGAAAACTGATGCACCACTTAGGCTAGGCATAATTAAGAAGATAAAAAGTCTGCTAATGGATGTTTCTACTTTTTGCAAGTCATTTGCCACAGTGGAAAATGCCAATCTGGATTCTCTTCCTAGGCCCAGTAACAGAGTGTTGTCTCTAAGTAAAGCATATACTAGCATGAAGCCCAACACAAAAATTGAGAGAGTATAAAAATTGAGAGATTAATGTGTAAAAGTGAAATAAAGGATCAGGCTTGAAGTGAGGTATGACCAGTTTCCCAAAGGATTGCTTTTGTTTACTACTCTGATTGATGTCCTGGCTCTAGAACATGGGAGACCCTGCAGATGGGGTCTGCAGGCAACACAGGAAGACATACATCAATGTACAGGAGGACAAGGAAAACCTACTGAAAGAGCTGGATACTTGTGAACTGAAATGAGATGACATTCAGTAGTGAAAGTAACAAAACATGCATTGGAGGCTAAGAAGGAAAACTCTCATTTGGAAAAGATTCAGCATAGTCTGCTCTAGAACTACCAGATGACTGCAGGAGGCTACAGAAGCAATGCTTTGCTTAGGTAGCAGTAGAAGAAGAGTAGCAAATGCTTAGTGTCCAACTGTGCAACATTCAGGAGACCTTATCTACAATACCGGCTACAACTCGTGTTCCAGGAAAACTAATTCATCACTAGCAGATGTAGAGATGGTACACCAGGCTAGCCACAGGAATTAATAATCTATCATGTGAGAAGAAGCTAAGAAAGTTCTGTTTGTATTGCATTACAAAATTAATTTGCAGTGGACAAATGAATTTCAAGAAAGCAGAATAATTATGCAAGCCAACCAACAGGGCTGGCAGGATAATAAGTCAGAAAACACTGGTCATAAATTACTTGAGGCTGGAAATTGAAAGATGGTGTCTAGCAATTACAGCAGTAACCTTCCAATGGAAGATCTGTTCAAAGCACTGAGGCAAAAATCATAACTGTTCTTCAGAGAAAAAAATAATAAACTATGAAAATACATGGTAGCTATATTAAAGAACTTGAACAGATAACTCAAGACTTCAGTTCCATTCCAATGTTTCTGTCTCATAAATTCACTTGGAAGGATAAATGCCCAGCTGGACATAGTTCTTGGTTCTAGAGGCCCATTAAGGAGACAAGCTATAGTATGAAAATAGCTTTTTCATTGTGATAGTGAAGTGTTCTGAAAATTAAAGGTGGAAGCAAAAAAATAAATAGTCTGACTGTATAAATATGGGGCAAGTATGCAGCCTTACATACTAAAGGATGCCACTTTACCACCCCATCCAGCTAAAAATCCATTACCTGTCAGTAATTTAAACCTTGCAAAAGGAACTCTCATGCAAGGTGTTTAAGTCTGAGGAACAAAACTCTCCTTAGGCTGTCCAAAATAGTGCTTGACTGTTCTGAAAGGAAGGTGAACTCAAACTTAAAGAGCCATACTGGTAAAACTGAAAAAGTATTGAATTAAGGGTTCAACTTTTTATTTTATACAATTTTGGGCTCCTTAAAAGTCTCCTAAGGTTCTCTGTAAGCCATCATTAATTTTCTGCTTAAAGTCCTCTGGCAAACAGGTTTCTCAGGTAATTTAATGTCATATAAATGAATATGGCTATAGTTAAGCAGGATCACAGAAAAGTGCTCTAAAAGTATTTTCATCCAATTATACTTGATTCTGCATGGTGGGATATATTTGGGAAATGTCTTTGAAGAAAACAAACAGCCATCATCTTTACTGAAGAATATTGTTTAATCCAAAAAGATGCAGGAAAAAAGAAACCAGGATGCTTAAATGATGTTTAAAATACATTGCATCAATGATACAAACCATAACACAAGTCCACTTTCTTAACATCATTAAAGAAGGGAAGAAAGTCATTCCCATTCCACATATTTTAACATTTTCCTGTGCCTAATTAATTCATTAAATTTAAGAAATAGATTCTGGCTGAAATTTACATATTTTCATTTGAACTGAAGAAATTCATCACAGAAGAGCCCTTAGATCTTACTTTGCTAAGTTTAAGCAAAGTCAGGATTCTTCAAAACTCACAATTCCTTTACAAGCAGTGGATTAAAAATATAAAAAATGGCTTATTTCTGATCTTCTATGTTGCTAATATTTTGTCCAACATGCTCAGATCATTCCTTCATTCAAAAAATGCACGCTTAGTAACTATTTTAAAAGTGGATTAAATCCTTTGGCACATTGTTACTGCACTGCCTCAGTAAGTGCTCAGTTTACCGAAAAGGTTCTTTACTGTAAATATGGTACTAGAACCAGCTGCATCACATTTACACAAAAAGAAAACATACTGGATTGTTTAGAAAAAACCGGCATAATATAGTGGTGATCGTTTTCCCCTATACTTCTGAATTAAGAGTTTGAAATACTGTGCTTGAAGTCCCATAAAGCTTGGTATGCCTCGGGAACAGCACTCCTAGCTTAATTTGGGCCAGGTTCGTTTTTCCACTTTGAAGGAACAAAATGAGATTTTAACAGTTCCAGGAGGCTCTAGGTAGTTGCAAACTAAGTACTCTAAAGCATTCATGTGGACAGAGCTTCGCCCATAGTAGAAAGCATATTTTAGGGATACTGACTTCTAGAGCAAGACTGGACCATCTTCCTTAGTACCAATGCAGAAATAAAAACAAAACATTTTTTTTTTCCTTCTCTCTCTGACTCCTATACATATTTTAAGATTTACAAGACACTTCTTGAAGTAATACATGAGATTCATATCATTTAGGGATGTTCATGACTGATAAGCCAAAAAAAGGAAGCATTTGGAAAACACAGGATAAAACATAACAGTACAAAGAGTAAGTTTCATCATAAACATTGCAGAGGTATGCAATACTTACGTACAAAAGGTATTTAGATATAAAAGGAATAGAAGCCACCCTTCCCCTTCATTTGTCCCCCAAAATTATAGGGTTTCCAATCCCACCATTGAGCATTTTCAGAGATTCATGTCATGCAGAACTATGTAGCTAAGGGCTTCTAGCCAGGAAATTCTGCAAATTTGTCCTCAGATTAAATGGTGCCATGCAACCCAATCACATTACGGCTTTATTTTGAATGCTTCCACTTGGCAATGCTTCTGGCTGAAGCGGTCTTGTATTTTTTGGCTCCTTCAGAATTTGTACTAGAAAAACATTCTGGCACAATTGGCATCCACTGTTTAATCTTTTAAAAGAGTATGGAAAAAATTCCTTTAATTGCTCTTAGGTATGCACATGTCTCAAAAGGTTTAAGACTAGTTTTTATAACATGAACTACATCCATAGCCTGTACTAACTTCCTATCCAGCCAGGATGATCTTTCTAGATCTAAGATGAGGATTCAGAAAGAATGTAATAAAATTGCATCAGACAAGAAGCTTACTGTCTGGCATTGCTATGCAGGGGTTAAAGACATGTCTACATGGCAGCCAAGAAATACGATTTAAAGCTTGCTTGGAGATGTGTGCATGTGCTGCAGCTAGCTGGTCAAGTGATGATAAAGATATAAACATTGCAGAGCAAAGTGCAGACTGAAAACTGAATCTGAAAATTTGAGCAAGTATTTAGGAGGCTAAGCTGCAGTCAACTCCAAGCTGCCTCAGCTGACACCTTAGTTGTAGGTTTTAAGTTCCTATCTAGCCGTAATGATTTAAAAAAATCTGTCAAAACTTTGTTCTAATTTATTATGAATTCAAGCAGAGGGACTAAAATGGGCAATGAGGGTGTCACTGGACCTTTTCATCTGGAACTCCATTTCATCAATAAAACTATACTACTAAGTTTCCATGATACTCATGCTGCTAGCAAAATCTCTACCTTCTCTGATTTGTTATTGCAGTTACTGTATTTGGAAGAGTGCTGTTTGGAAAGTGTTCCTGGACGGGGATTTTTTGTGCAAAATTTCAGAGAATAGTTTATACGTGCTCTTCCTTAATTGACTGATTCCATAGACTGAAATATAACCTTGAAAACCTGGAATAATAGTGCCTGCTTGCTTCAACAGACCCACCCATGATTGTGTGCTTTAATTTTTCAACAAGATGTGGAGGTAGGGCCTGAGGAAACCCATAAAAATGTTTGGTTTGGCTTTCTGGCGGTTTTCTCCAGCAAGAGTACATGAAAATCACTGAGGATGCAAGATCCTGCTATGTTTCCATGGAGTGCCTGACTCGAGCACCACAGAACATTCTGTACATCCCGGAGTGGAGGATCATATTGCTCTTGGGACAGCAACAAGAAGCAGCAGCAGCAGGTCATCAACTGGAAACTGGAAACCTGCCATCTTTTAATTAGTTGCTCTCTACTTCATAGTAATCCTATTTAAAATCCTATAAAACACAAGGTCAGGTTTGCTGTGCAAGTTCAGATAATGCCAAGCGAAATTTTTAATCACGTAATTAGCCAGAAACACCTTTTTAGATGGAATAAATATAATCTCATTAAAATTAGAGAGTATAATACATGGTCAGGTTCTGTTCTTTTCTATTCTTAATCATTGTCCAGATGAACAACATTTCCTAACTGACTCTGGATTCAAGAACCACTTTGTTTTAACTAAAGACAACTGCTTTCTATACAAACTCATAGAATCATAGAATCATAGAATAGTTAGGGTTGGAAAGGACCCTAAGATCATCTAGTTCCAACCCCTCTGATATGGGCAGGGACACCTCACACTAAACCATGTCAACTAAGGCTCTCTCCAACCTGACCTTGAACACTGCCAGCAAGGGAGCACTCACAACTTCCCTGGGCAACCCATTCCAGTGCCTCACCACCCTTACAGTAAAGAATTTCTTCCTCATATC
>JAOEHX010056771.1:25096-36021 GCA_025448015.1 Bolborhynchus lineola
ATTTTTCTGTAAATATGCTGCAGAATATTGTGTAATATAACATAATCCTGGTAATCCGAGACCCTGTTGCAGCTCTTTGCTATTAAATCATTGCCAAAAAGTGAGGAAAAACTGTCAACCTTATGTGCAAATTATGAAGTGTGTAGATTCACAAAATTCTGACTTATTAACAAAAGTAAACTCTGTTTGAAATAGACTGCTTTAGATAGCTGATTTTTTTAAATATATTTATTTTACCTTGCAGGCATCTCTTTGGGCAGGAAATTCACTTTTCAGCCAATGATCTTTTTCAAAACACCTCTTAAAATGATATTTTTGCATGGTATACTAACAAGAATAGCTCTGTATGAACATACCCCAAGAACAAGTTTACAATGCCTGACAATACCCCAATATTTCAGTAGGTGCAGAGCATAGAGTTCCTTGGCATTGAGATAGAACCCTAAGCCCCAACTCACAAAACAGCATAGGGCTGCATGCTGAATTTGACAGGTCTGGGGCTTAAACCTCACCCCAAACAGGCGGACAGGCAAACAGCCAACCTTTCAAGAACTACCTTAGGCTGCTGTAGATCTCACAGCTCTCAGCCTTGACCTTTCATCAAGCACTGGATCATTCTTCCCCTCCAGTGGTTTCTGTTCTAATGGGATATCTTGGGGGATCCCTCTTGACATTCTTCTCACTCTTTCAAGATCACTCTTCACTTCCACTCCTCTCTACAGGATTCAGCTCTCCATCATTCACCCACTCCAGGGATGAGTTTGAGGGTTACCAGCCTTAAAACAGATTTCTTTATCAAACTTACAGCATTCAGACCTATTTATCTAACCTACTACAGCTTAACAATCATGACATATAGCGTAAGTGTTATCAGTGATAAACAGAATTAGTAAATAGGGAGCAAAGGGAGCTTGTTACTTTTTCCTAATGTGTTCTCAGATAAGAGCAAAATGGGAGCACTTCTATGCCTGGAAATGATCCCACACACCAAGCCACTCTCCCAGCTAAACATCACCTCAACTCTGCACTCAGTTTTAAGGACTTTTCTCACTGCACAGGCTGTGCCTGTGACAGGATCTTCTCAAATTTGTAATGGAAGAATTCTCTGGAAAGAGTTCACTATTAATTTTCCAATGAAAAGTGACCAAATGGAATACACTCATGGAAAGCAGTTCTAGTGAAATGCCTCCCTCTTTCAGCACCCCCCTCTCCTTTCATTTGCCATAAAACAGTGTGATTTTGGTAAATGCTGTTTATATTTAGAATAAAAAACAGCTCTCTACAAGTAATTTGTAAAGCCAAGGCACAGTTTGGATTTCAGAATTTGGAGGAAGCTTTGGGTATTTATTTCCACATTTCCCATAAAAGCTTTGATACTTGTATATGTTCTTCCTCTTATTTTTTATTAATAAGCAAAAGCAATGACAGAAGACATTGTTTAAGATTGAGCACATAAGACCTTAAACACTTTTATGCCCAAAGAAAGGGAAATGAAATGTAAACGTTGACAAAGTGAGAAAGCAGCTATAACTTGTTTTAGCAGTGTCAGTCCTAATAGAGTTTTCACTTGTTCCACTGAGAAAAATAGATCTCCTTATCATCCCTTCTTAGTTCTAACCCCCCCCAAGAGGGTTCTTTTCATACTAGAAATCCACCTTCATTTTTCTTTCATAGTGTACTGTGAAACCACTTATATTCAGTATCCAGAACTGGTCTGTCTGAAAGGCAAGAAACGCTACTCTCTTGACAAGAGTTTGCAAACTGCTTTTTTTTTTTTTCCAGATTCCAAAAGATGTAAGGATGTCCTGAGATTGTCTTATTAACAAGTGCAACAAACACACATGACAACAAAGCTGAACTGATGCTGCTTATGCCATGTGGTGACCAGGAGCCTAAAACAAACATAAGAATCTGAAAGAAGAAGAAAAAATCAAATGCATAGGATAGCTGGCAGGCCAAGAATGAAACACAATGGCTGCATCTACACTAGTAATTTAAGCATGCCAGAATGATCCTGACTGCTGTAAACAACTGCCATGTCTTGGACCACGACCATATGACTAAATTTTTTCATCCTGCAAACACAGGGCAAGTATGTGTCAGCTGCTGCACAGTGCTCTGAAAGTGACCCAGTGCTAAAACCATGCTGGGGCAGACACGGCAATATGACAGTACAGTTGATCAAATCCCATCACCCAGGAATATTGCCTTGACTTATGTGTATGGGTGGAGCCAGTGAAGCCACGCTGATCATTTATAATGGATGTGCAATGTTGCACTTCTTTTTCTATGGAAATCAGTAGCAATATTTCAGAGACACAGCCCATTGTATTACTAGCTATTTTCTCTTTAGTATATTCGGGGAAAAGGGCAAGTCAATGGAAAGTTGTTGCCTGAATTCATAGAATAACTGGAAAGGAAATAATAAACAAAGGAAGCAGAATTGAAATGCAAGTTGAAGATGTCACTTTCCAGTTTTCTCCAGGGCTGCCATGGAAAAGGTTATTTTTAGCATTATCTTTGTAGTCCCAGGTGGTACTGACATGCCTTTGCTGCCTTTACAGTTATATATTAAATGTATAAGTACAAAACCAAAATACAGGTTTCCTAGGCATTCCTTTGCACTGAAAGTCGGGAGTTTTCTTAGCTATTTCCAAAACTTGTTTGATTTAGGATTATTACAGGACTTCAGTAGAAATACATGTTTTCCTTTTAAGCTTACAGCATTTGGTAGATTTAGCAAAAGTCATTTTATTGGTTAGCAGAAAAAAGTAATGATGGATTTTAACTTATGGTTATATCATTAGAAATATATATTTTAGGCCTGCAACCTTGCAGCTGCAAAATATAGAACTGCTTTTACTTCACATGCATTTGTCCAAACATTTTCTTTCATTTTGATCCAAATAGCTTCACACCCACTGAGTTAGATTTTGACTTTCAGATTCAAGCAAACTGAAAATTTCAATCAGCTCCTTAGCTACAGTAAATGGGTGTAGCTCTACTACTGAGCAAAACACTGACTTCAATGGAACTACTCCGATTAACACCGGGTGAGGATCAGATCCTGATCAAATTGAAACTCAATTGAAATTGCTTTGCTTCACCTGGTGTTTATTCACACCTCACATCAAAACCATGCAAAGATATGAGTTTTGCATGATTCTGATCCAAAGCCACACACCATATATGCTTAAAATTGACTTCAGATCATTCAGGAGTTCCACAATGCTAAGCAAATCTTTTGATAAATATGGTTTACATTACTAGTTTGTAACAAAACTCCACACCAGGTGACTGTTGTGTGGTCTGGTGTTTCATTGTGAACATTTTGCACTGCTTTAATGAAACATAATTTCTGCGACAACTATGAGATAAAAAAGTGTTTCTATTCAATGTTTTACCCACGAGTTCTGCAATATGCACACAAACAGTGACTACAACATTAAATTCCTAATGTCTACAATTTGAAACCCAATTCCGTATTAACGCACCTATATAATGCTAAATAGTGCTGGTGTGATCTTTAGATACCCTGTGCAATGGACTGCAGGTTCCATTATTGGCAGAATGGCAAGTCAAACTACTTTGTCTTAGGTCTTTACACAGTGTGCAATTTCATCAGAGCTTGCAAAGCTTTTCAGAGGCATTTATGCAAAATGTACCTGAATGGGCTGGTGGCCATCTAGGGCTAGATTCATTGTAGGTGCTGGGCTCTTTAGAAAGGGACAGAAAAAGCACTGGAATGGGTTGCCCAGGGAAGTTGTGAATGCTCCATCCCTAGCAGCGTTCAAGTCCAGGTTGGACAGAGCCTTGGGTGACATGGTTTATTGGGAGGTGTCCCTGACCATGGCAAGGGTTTGGAACTTGATCCTAAGGTCCTTTCCAACCCAAGTATTCTATGATTCTAAGCTCACCTGGTATCAGCCAAGAAGTAACACCCTGACAGGAGCCCCTTCACTCTCTGAGGAGCTTTGGTGACAGTCACAACTCTGAGCATGTGGGATCATGGGCCTGGAACATTAGGTTGCTTAACCTACACAAAAGTATTTGCATACGCTCGTACATTTATTGCACATACATGAGTCTGCTGCCTTGCATTTTCCATGCAGGAAATGTGTATGCTACATGCACAGTAGGCCAGATGCCTCCAAGAAACTTTGAAATTGTATTCGCCCTAGACAGCTGATTTGTGCATGTGGGGTAGATTTGATACACACAAGTAAAATGCATGTCCGGGATTCCTGGATTACTCGATACAAAGTCTTCAGGTAGAAATAGAAGATATAGCAAGGGAAACTGACAAATGGAAGCCTTATGCTAGTGAGGCTTATGCTAGTGAGGCTTCCAACACTGCTTACAACTTCTTTTACTGCACTTAGTAGAAAACAATAAATACAAGACAAGGCCAAGTGCTCCCATCCAGATGACTCCACAATGTGCTGGGCAGCAGTAAATTGCTTCAGGTGAGGTGAGTATAGGATGTGTGTGCTTCCCCATGGGAGAGCACTCTAAGCTACAAGTTTCTATATGCAGGCCTGCCATACTGAGCCTTTCATAAGAGATGAGAGAGGAATCTGTTGTTTCATACTTCTAATTAAGCTATGGAGGAAGATCAGTTCCCACCTGCTCAGAGTTAGGCAGGTGCAGCAATACAGGCAACAAAAATTCTAATGTAAAAATTAAAGTCTGCAGTGAGAGGTCATTGAATTTAGGCCATCATGGGTTAGAAAGCACTAAAGAAGCTGCAATCTCCAGATTTCATGTGGCTCAGTTCCACGCAAGAAATTCCCTAATCTTTTGCTGAATGTAGGCTATGATATGTTGTGTAGGACTTAAGAAAAGTTGAAGTAGCAACACTACTGAAATGAGTCCACTGTCTTTTTCTCTCCGATGCCTTTCAAATAACCCCGTGTGGCTCCTTTACTGGGATTTTCAGATATGCTATTTTGTGTCTTTGAGGACCTTACCCTTTGCACCCAATTTCTATTGGATCCTGGTGATCATTGGGTTTAAATGTAAGCACTCACATCCTGGCTTATACATTTTCTGGTTCCACGTTATTACGGTACTTTGAAAATCTCCAGTTTTTATCTGACCACTAAACCAAGCTGTAAATTAGGTAGATTGGATTATCATTTTCATACAGGGAAATCACATGCTTTATTCAGTATAAGGGCTTACTGCTGGCATGAGTCTTTAGGCATGAAGACAAGAATGTATTATAATCAACAATGGCACAGATGACTGAACAAAACATTATAATATGTCACTCATTTCTCTTGGAAGCATCTCATGCTCTTTGGATTGTAGCCACACTGGTACTTAACGCTAATTTCCACTATTTTCACAGAAGAAAGTCATGCAAGAACTGAGACTCGACAAGATAAAAATAGCTAAGGTTTCCTCACTGAAATTTCAAAATGTGAGGAAAGGAGACAGTACTTCTTCCCTTGGGAAAATTAGTCCCGCTCTTCCAGCACCAAAACCAACATCTTCTGTGGTCTACTGAAAATGCTTCTCTGGGTCAAAATTACTTGATGAAAATGTTTATTTCCAAAGGCTTTCTATTTTAGTCTTCAGTGTGTTCATTTACAGAGCAGCAGAGCCCTAAAAATTTTGTATACAGTGTTTAGTTTTACTTAGGCTACCATCCCTTCCCTGTCTCATAAAAAGGTTTACATACAATAGATCACAGAGACCATAAACTAAAGACAAAGACCTACACAATACTGTTGAGATAATCCTTTGTGCTATGCACATACCAGTGCTGTACAATATATGAGGAAAATCACAATGAAGTATTTCAGACATCTGTTTTTTAAGTTTGCAGAACACTACAATGTAAAAAGCAGACACTACAAAGCACTCACATTTCCACCAACTTCAAGTGATCCTGGATATTCAGTGGAGAGCACCAAACTGAGTAACTGCTCTCCTAACTGACTACAATAGCATGATGTTAAATGAGACAGATTCTCATGCTGACAGTATGTTGTACTGTCATGATTTCTTTGCTCTCCATGAGCAAAAATGATGAAATAGGTGGTAAGTGGAGTTTGACAACCATGCATTTGCCTCATCATATTCACTGTTAATTCCTATTTGGTACTATATCAGATTTCAGTGCCTTGTTTCAAAGAGCACAGCATCTGCTTGTAGAATTTATGCTATTATCTCTACTCAAGTCAACAGACAGTGTAAACTCTATATAAAATTGCTTACTGCAGTTATAGCTCTGTGATTTCTTCCAGTATATTAAATACCTTATCAAAAACCAATTCAGGGATAATGTCATAATGAAGCTGAAACAAAGCAGCTTTCAGGCAGCTGCTCAGCATTCCTCCTTCTGTCTTGTTTTCTTTTCTCTAAATAAAAGGAAACAAAGGTTCCTGTTTGCTCTCTAAACCTCCTGCTCATAGCGCAGCATCCTCCACTGCAAGCCAAAAGCATAGGGCCACCAGCAACACAGCTGGGCTTTGGTGAAAGCAAATGCTTCACTGAAATATCTTGCTCCTTTCCAGCAAGTAAAATAAATGTATTATATCACCTACACAACTTTATAATAGTCAGTCAAATTCTCTACCATCTCAAATAGCTTGTTCAAAAAGCCTTTGCGAAGTATTCTAGAAACATACTTATTCTAAGTATGTTTCTAGAATAAGATTATTGCCTCTCCACATCTGCAGCTTCTGGAGAACACATCGAGATAAAGATGACTAGCATTTTTGGTCCAAAGAGGTCTAATTTTCCCTTAGTGAGGAGAACTCTAAGGCTCTTCAGCTCCAAGAGACTTGCAGAGATTGAAAATGTTTGGGGATTTTTTTATGCTATCACTTTCTGCTGTGTTTTCCATGCTCTGGATCTGGAGTTTGTGCATCATGGCAATGACTGCTGCAAAGTACTCCTGGATTTTGTGAAGGCACTCTACCACCTATAAAGCAAAGATATTCTTCAGCTTCTGCGCAGTATATGGCTCTGTAGTGGGCTTAAAGCCAGAGATCTGCATAGGAATCTTACAGCACTCCAGATCCTGCTGTGAAAATATTTGGGGGTTGTTGTTTGGGGTTTTTTATTTTGTTCTATTCTTCCTTATTTTTTTTCTGAAGGGCTTCTAAAGTATATTCCTGAAAGAGGGTCTGGTTTATGTTTTCTGTACTCAGAAAGAATATAGGAAAAATCACCAAAACCTAGCAAAATAAAGCAATACCCACCATATGTCCAATTAGATGAAAAAAAAAAAAAAAAAATAAAAAGAAAATGTATATTTTTTTTAGCTATCAAAGAAAACCTGTGAGTGTCTCTTTTTGTGCTATACGTTTTCAGTCAACGGCCATTAACAAGCTAGGTCATGGGAAGGTAAGGCCCTACATACTGTGTTCCTTCAGCTGAGGATAATAGCATTTAACTACAGCCTAGGTTTTAATGCCTGAAACCTTGGCTTGATTGACTCTTGTTCTGGAGATTTAAGTATGAAACTAACGTCTGGAATGAGCTTCAGTCATGGCAATACTCTGGGTAATTTGGTAGTGAATAAGAATGTGCTTTACAGCCTACTCTCAAGGCTCATCTTCTGCACAATTAAATGACTTGGGGCTTTGTCAAAGACTTCAATATAAGTTTTGCCCTGAGAACATGCTTAATCGATGCATATTCTGGTAACAGCATACCTGTATGGGGTAAATCTGCCTGCTGCCCTGTCTCCTATCCTTCTTCCCATGCATATACTCCTGGTCAATAGTAGATCCGAGGCAATGGCAGTATAGAAAAGTTTTCTGAGCAAAGTTACCATTCACAAGACTCACTCACCTAGTTTTGATGAAAACTTGAGAGTAATCCAGAAGTCAGCTTAACACTGGGCTAGCCTGGAAAGGATCCAATGTCTTTATGACCAATTATGGTCAAAGAAGCTTTTGTTTTGATAATAGTGGGTTTGATGATATCTGTCTTCAGGAGGATGTAATGTTTCCTATATGACAAACCTTCTGTATTGTTTCTTGTTTTCCTGTGTTCTCTCTTTTCCAGGTTCTATTTGCCTCTCAATTCTTTTCTTGGGTGATATCCCATTTTTGTTTCATTGCTTTTTGTCCTTAGAATAGCAGATCATTTACATTATGTGTTGGAAAAATGTTGGTATTATGAATGTTCTGCCTGCCTCCTGTGCAAGTAGCATATGAATGAAATTAGCAATCTGACAGAATTTAGACTAAAATGTAAAGGACTGTTTTAAACAGTCAACTCAAGTGAAAAAAATCTATTAAAGAAACCTTAGATGCATGGCACTAGGCTTTTTCTTTCTCAATATATCTAGCTCTCCATATGGCTCATCATTAGTACTCATTTATATGCCAGACAGGGCATTTGTATCTAGGTTTTTCTTTGTTCTCCTCTAGGTATTTTAATATTCATATAGCCTATATCTACCCAGAGTAAAGACAGGCGAGAGTGGTCACTTACATATTCTGGAGGGGGAAAGTCAAATATGCCCAACTCCTGCTACCTGGAGCTACCTTTGCTGTGCCCAGAAGAGGTTCTGCAGTTCCATTGTAGCTGCTATACAATCACTACCAGCAAGAAGGAATTGAAGGAGTTACCTACTAAGAGCGTCATGACATAGAGCAGGTTGTGCCTAGAAGCCAAAATTTGTCTAGCTATCAAAGCATCTCTCTGCAATTCTGCCTCTGCAGGGTACTGTCCAGGTACACAGATACTTCACAGGCAATGGAAGAAAATCCGCACGAAGCAAGGATGCCTTTCAAAGGTCATACGTGTCTTTTCCTTGAAAAAGAACTTGTTTTTTCTCTTCATTACAAGCTCCTCAAAGCAGGTAACCTTTTCCCACATCCAAGTATTGGAGCAGACACAGCCTTTAGCTGAGACAGAAAAGAGGAGGGCTGCACAGGCACACGGGTGCAACTGTACCATGACACAGTTATGTATGCCATCCAGCTAGTGCTTATGGATAGACCTCTCTTGAAACTTCTCTACCCATGTCATTCAATCTGTCCAATTGCACTTGGAACAATGTGGTCTTGACTGAATGGGGATCCTTGTCTCTACACAGCTGAAATCACTAATTCTTTTGGAGGCAAATATGGGTATGTCAGTAAAGAGATTGGTTTGTAAAGTAGTAAAGGTGAATATAAACCTGTGACAGTAATCATTCTGCATGAAGCAGACTCGCATGGGTGGAGTTGCTAGCAGTTCATTTCTGTTTGATAAACTGAATTAGCCAAAGGAAGGTGCAGTAAAGGGTTTTGGCCCTTAGGCACCACTTCTTGCCACTGCCTTGGAGACCTGCTTTGACTGTCTCCCCAGCATGGCCAGACTTTGACAGGGCATGAGCTCCCTTTTGAACAACTGGCAACTTTTTCCAGATGTTTCCACTGAAGCTGTCACAGCCCAGAAAGTTGGACAGCATGGGTAGCACATGAGATTCAGGCATGTTTGTACCCATGTGGCATCCTTTTTTTATTGCTTTTATTAAATACTTATATATAAAGAACATATTTGTAGGAATCAAGTTTCATTTCTGAATAATTACATATATAAAAATGAACTGACTAATTGAATTCCAATGAATAATTCAAGCAGCTGTAATATTTGAATCTATAATCTGCCAGAGTGTTATATGATCTTATTTCCACTTGATTCCTGAGAGGAAGTGCCTTACAAGCACTGGTACATAAAGTTGTCTCTAAACACAGACACCATCCATCGTAAATGTTTAATGTCCAATCATGAATTACAGCACCTGTTTTAAGTGATCAGCTACTAAAGGATATATATAAAAAAAAGAGGACGGAAATAAGGGTTTCTTTCAAGGAAGATTATTTCCTGCTGTTGAATTTCTACATCTCAATAAAGTGCCAAATTCAGTCCTTGTTCTTGAAACATCTATTGTGCATATAGCTGAAAACTGAAACAAAGATCTTGGCATGGAATTTCAGTTACAACACCAAATGTTTCAACCTCATTTTGCATGCACAATGATTTAAAGCCTTGGCTATCCGTATATATGTGATATACTACAAAGCAGGTCCCACAAACCTTTATTCACTTTCTTAGTGATTATTTCATCAGTCTTGTCTACTATTATAATTGGGTTTAGTATTCCTGATTATTTGTAAAATGTCAGTTATATACGTAAATTGGAATTCTCTACAGTCTTGTTGATTTGCTTATACAGTTTCATTTCCTGAATTAATCTTACTCACCTCAGTTCTCTCCAGTGCCACCATTAAAAAATCTTAGTGATTACCTGACTTGAAACTTGTGCTGAGTGTAACAGGAGCCGTGAAAAAAAGTTTGTAAATATAGCTGGGTTTACATGCATTTTATGAATTTTTCTTTATACAGTAGTAACAGTGGTAGGATTAAACGACGAAACAGTAGCCTTACACGGAAAACAAGTAGTAGGAGGTACTCCTAATCTCATTCATCATCTACTAGCATATTTTTAAGCTGTATGATTTCTATACTATATCTGATGCATTATATAGCTGTATTTCTCAAGTGCTTAGCAGCACACTTGGGAGAATTCTTAAGAAAAAAGGGTACTGATTGTGTAGGATAATTGTTGAAATCACAGCACTTGGAGATCTTTTAAAAAAATTATAGAAGTTCAAATTATTTAGCAAAGATCTGTTTCAGCTAAGCAGTATCTAATTTATTGAAGAAAATATTTGAGAAAGAGTTAAATGCTTTTGGATGTTGCATTTTTTTAAATTACTGAAAGAACCAAACCATATGCATCCATTCTTTGGTACTATTTTGATCATTCATATGCAGTGAATGACTCATACAAAATTAATCACTTTTTGACATGCCAGTTTATAACTGAAATGGTAGCAGAGCTGTATCAGATTGAGTCATACTGGAAAAGTTAAACTTAAAAAAACTGGAAGTGTCTAGTATTCTTTAAG
>JAOEHX010056773.1:0-30881 GCA_025448015.1 Bolborhynchus lineola
AAGACCACAATTCAAAGGAAAGAAGGGACACCACCCCCCTCCAGATCTGCTTTTGTTCATTAAATTCTGGTGTCTCAGTTTTCACCTACGTGCACACTGACTATACTGACAGAGGGGTCTTCTGGTAATGTACATGTTTGTAAGAGAGGCACATGCCCAGTCAAAGCAAAGCAAAACACCTCACTAGATGGCCTTGTATGTGTTTAACAATGAAAAATGTCACAATAGGGACCATTTACTGGAATAAAGAATCATTACAAACAAGATTATGAGTCATAAGCTACCCCAAAGTCACAACTCCACCTGTACCCATTTAACAGGAGACTCCAATATATACAGAAGGGTTATGTGGAATAGTGAAGAGGTGTGGAATTGATACTTAAGATATCCTAAAAAATACACTGGAGCTTAACATGATCTTAATAGCAAAACAGCCTGGGAGGTGACACCTCATGTCTTGCACCTCCCAAGACAAGATGAGCTATTCAAGCATAGAGAACACTGACACCCAACAAGAAGCGTCATGCAGATGATCAAACTACAAGAGACTTGGAGTACAGCCCAACACCATTATCTTCCCCAACACTTCATATCATTTGTCCTTACCTGATGAACCATTAAAGACTGAACCTGGCGTTTCAGAACTTGCATTCTAGCTGTGGTGACCACAGAGCGGACATCGGGCACCACGCTTTCACTCAGGATCTCACTGATGAGACGATGGTTCCTCTGGAAACGAGCCGTGGCTGTGTGCTTCATTGAAAACCCATCATCATAGTCTGAAATGAGTGTTCAGTGCAACTGCTTTAATGCCACAAAACCAGGACGAAGTCTACTTTTGGTATCACTTCTTAGAAACAAGATACAAACCTTAACACCAGTTGCTGTCATGTCACAAAGTTCATAATAATACATACAGAACATCAGGTCATCAGAAAAATCACCTTATGAGGACAAACTATTTACCTGGCACAGCTCTAACAGCTGGGATTTGACATGCATTTCCCACAAGCCTGAAATTTGGAGTCACCTAGTCAGTTACTGTGCTGCTTTCTGCATTTCCAGAGCAAGAGGGACTATTAATATACCAAATAAACCCCAACCTACACATTCCTGATCAATCATGTTACCAGAACAGTACCAACTACGAAATACCAACAGGAGAATTGACTCCTCTCTCAAGAAGCTTTGTAGCACAGATCAGACTTATTTTGAAACACTTGAGGAATGAAAGCCTCAAGCAGTGATACACGTTTACTCATCACTGAAGACTCAGTGATGTGTTAAGAGCAATGATCTATTTTTTTAGTAAATGCAGTGCACTGATGGAACAGTTATAGAAAAAAGGGCCAAAACACTTTGAGAGAAAATGGATGAGCACAGGGGTCAAAGTGCTGGGTTACAGGAACTAAACTGTCTTGTTTGACATTCCTCTACAGGATTAACCACAAAGAGCTATGAATATTTCAGGTCAAGGATTTAGTTTTCTTCTCTCTGATCCAATTAAAAGAACTTCTGATTTCTGGCAAGATGTGGCAATTTGAATCTAGTCACAGAATTTAACAAGAACTACAGCATTATGGAATATTAAAAGCCAAACTGATTAGAATTTAAAGCACAGTAATTAAATAGCATTCAATAGTGGTAAGGAAACAGAAGAAACTTATGTGAACATAACTCAAATTTAGCTGAGTATTAAAGTCAGTTAAGCACCAAGTATGAATTATATTCCAGAAGGATGTCACGTAGAAGAGTCCAGAAGTCAAATTTATTTCATATCAAGTCTTCATAATTGAGATCACTCTCCATCTATTCAGAGAGATCTTAAGAAGAGTCCTAAGCTATCATGCAAGAAAATGTTACTAAAGAAGGTAACTACTTTAATGAAGTTTCTGTCTCCTTCATTTCAAAGTGTTATGTTCAATTTTTCATTGAGGTACCCAATTAAATGAAGCAAAAAAGAGGAAAAACAGGGGGAAGGCAATAGACACGCAAGAGACAAAAAAGTATTGAGCAAATTGGTCTCTTTAAAGTCATGCCTTTGTCCTCTTACTAAGGTTCTTTTTATGCCCAGAGTTCTTAGCCCTAATGATGGGCAGGATGGGACAGAAGCAACATTTTTGTCACAGAAATAATTTGCTGTTCGGTCTCAGATGGGAATAGATGCAACCTGGGGCCTCATGCAGCTGGATCCAAACTCCTGTGGCCCTGAAGTCCCCAAATACCAGCTACTGGACACTAAATGTATTCACATGAATTCTGCAGTTACCTCACACTGGGTAAAATGCTGCTTATCAAGTGCTTTATTTCCAAGGTGTGCTTTTACAAAGGGGGAGGAAAAAAAAGGGTGTAACTGATTACATGTTTCCCCCTCAGGTTTCAACAAGCATTGGGCTGTGAACTGCAGAGCAGCCCTTGGGTGGCTGGGGCTGAGTATTCCCACCGGGTGGGGCCTTTCCTCACACTCAAATAAACTGAGAACCTTCTCATCAATTTACCAGCACCAAAGGTAACTGATGTCCTCAATCTCAACTGACAGTTGTTGAGCAGATTAAAGGTTCAGGTGCTCCTAATCATGCCAGAGTTCTGCCTGTCAGAATTAAGTGCTTCTGGTAATAAAGCACACAATTCCATTTGAGCTGGATTAAATCAGGCATCTAAGCCTTTTATAATGCATATATTAAAGCCATTACAGGGCTTTAAGCAGACTTATTTGTTTTGAACTGTAAACATTACTTCATATATAATTAAGGGTTGAAATAACTTTTGGCACCTTGGAATCAAGAAAAAGTCAGTTGTTAGCTGCATGAAATAAAACTTGATAATGAAAATCACTACTAAAGGTACTAAAATAGGAAGGAAGTCACTTTAAGTACTGTAAGTTGTACGCTGGTAGTTTTCTGTATCTCCATCTGTTTCTCTCTACTGCTGGTCTTGTAACAGAACTGTCTCAGTGGACGGGCACACAACCCCCTTTGTGCTTACCATCGGGATCCTCTGCAGGTTGGATGCTCATGTAGGGCTCCCCTTTCTCCATGCGCGACTGCCTCTGGCGGCTCTCCTCTTCCAGTGCAGCCTCTGCACGGCTCTTGGCGTTGATGTAGGCCAGGTATGCAGGAGAGTTGTGGTAGGCCTTCATGGACTCATTGTACTCTATCTGAAACGTGACCAATAGTGTTTGATTGCACAAGGCGATGATTTCAGCCTGGACACAACTGCAGCCTCTACAACTCGTGTTGTATTTGTACAGATAAAGCTATTCTGAATCATCCAGTGATACACAAATAACTGTATTCTCTCGGTCTTTTTAACAACTGGAACTTCTTCCATAGTCATTCATGTTTTAGAAACACTAGCTGGGCTTCTAGGTACAGTTCAGCTTTAATACCCGAAAAGTCTTAACCAACAGCTTTGTTTTTTGAGAGTTAAAAAGCAACTGTCTCAGAACAAGGCATTTATGATCAGAAGAACTCTGATAGGATAAAAACAATTAGTGAACTTGACATACTCTCAATAAATCTCTGGAGTTCTAACTAGATCTTTGATTCTGATTTCTTCTCTTTCCTTATGCAGTATGTCACGAACCAGTTTTCAAAATAACTTAAGATTTTTCCGTTCTTTGATCCATCCCTGCCCTGGGATGATACAGAATGCTGCAGCCAGACTACAGTCTCCTCCTGGTAGCAGGTCTGCCACACTATTTTCACCTTCTTTGAAGTATTTTTGCCCTTTGATTTGCTTTCTTTAATCTCACTTTTAAAATGTGCCAAGTCTAGATTTTGTACAGTGATCTGAGACACTTCCAATGAAAAAATATAATCTACATATGAGGACATAATGTTAAAGGTACCTAAGCATCTTGTTTTCTTTATGGTTAGGACTGGAATCCTTCTACCTAGGCACTGGAAAAATGTGACGAGGATGGCCCCTGCCCCAAGGAGCTTACAATCTAAACATCATGACCACGTTAAAAGAGCATCCAGGTTTGAAGTACTTCTCTACCGACCTGCAATAAAAACAGCTTAGATTTGACCAGGTTACGCACAGCCTCAGATGCCTACCAGGTTTAAGGACAACACAGCAGTTGGACAATTCCCTTTGTTACCTTAGGATCACAATACAAGTCTTGTCAAGGTCCTCAACACTTACCAACCTAGACACACAGGTAGCTGTCATCTCTCGTCATCAGGATCAATAAAACCAAAACCACAAGAAAAACCCTAAAAGTGGTAACATTTTAAGAAACAAAACACTATGTCATAGTGTGGAGTGACACCAGATTACACCATGAAAACCAAACCCTACGTGACTGGAAGTCTTTCATGAACACGTTCATGACAATAGCAGTAGTTGCAGAGCACCAGTTTTGAAAGAGGATTTTGGTGTTGAGACAATCTTTTCAACACTGATGTTGTACAAGCAAATCCATTCATTAAACAGTTAAAACCGACACTCAATTATCAATACTTCATTTTGAATTAGGTCTAAAAACTGACCAGTCACAGTTGATGTACAGTTATTTAAAAAAATCTAAAAGATGTGTCAGGACATAACTTCCATTTAAGTTACATACAGGGGTCTCCTGAATGCCTCATACACCACTGCATGGGGAAGATGGATTTTTCTTCTCAGACCAGTTCCTAGAAGAATCAGCTGTAATAAACATCCCAGATTTCTTCCATTTACCTTTTCAGCTTCATATTCATTCAAATACTCTTGCTTCTCTTCATCAGTGAGATCTCGCCACATTCCTCCAATAATCTTGCCAATTTCCCATAACTTCAAATCAGGATTGGACGCCTTCACTTGGTCCCAGACCTTAACAGAAACAGCTGGAGCTTTACTAATGATATCTAAATACTTCCAAATTACACATTTTATATTGTCATCTCAGTGTTCTTTCTGGAATCACCATGAAAAACAGGATTAAGTTAGGAATGAGTCTGGCTAAACTATCTCGATTATTTTCTGGGGCAGGAGGTCAGTAGGAAGCCATCTACTGAAACAGGCAATTGCTGAAATGGCTTTGGTTTCATGAGAATATTGCCTTTAACCCTCTTAATTCTCTTCTTAAATGCACATCGCTGCATCTCAGGGAAAAAAAAAGGCTACTGAGTAAACACATCCAGCAGTGGGTTATGATAAAGAGCACTGAGCTTTTCACATCAGAATGTAACATTGCAAAATAGTTTGCAGTCTTGCTGATCAATCTGAGTTCCAACAAGTTCTGACTCCACCAAGAAAGTTTCTAACTTTATAGGGAGAAAAAAAACCAACCAAAAAGGAGAGCTGCCAGTGTTATTTCTTGCTGTGCCACTTGACATTTTTATTTGTTGATGCTTTTTTGCCTAAGACAGACATGCTGGTAAAGGTATTTTACCAGAAGTGGAAGGGATTCCTTCTGGCTCACCCGCTTCCGCCAGGCTGACATGCCCTCCCCATGCCCCATCAGATTTCAGACTCCACAAGAGTCTCTCTCTCCTACTTTCTGTCAAACAGTTCACAGAATAGCGAAGTAAACGGTGCCACAGGCTAGGTTGGTGAAGAACATGCAAAGTCCACTCATTGCTACTCTTCAGTCCAGCTACAGCACTGTACCAAGCCCAGTATACCGCAAGGAATACTTCCTTTATATAAAAAAGTTCTGTCAGTAAGTCACAGGAACTTCTGCATGTGGCAGGGCGGATCCTTGTCAGCAGACAGTGGTAGTACTTAGCATTTTAGAGAAAACTTTTCCCCCCAGAAACTGGCAACTGCGTGAACAGACTACTGCTGCCTTCATTGTGAAGGGCAATGCATCTGTACTTTATAATTCCCTTAAAAGAATGTGCAGGCTGTTAGAAGTCAAAGTTTAGAAGCTGAAACTAAGATAATAGCAATTAATTGTTAGCACATACAAACACTAACTTTCATTGTAATTTGGTTGACACTGTATACCCACCTTCCGGCTGTACCTCATGTAGGGCATCAGGGGCTTGTCTGGGGGTTTGGGGGGCTTTGGAATGGTAATACCAGAGGAAGCCTATAAAAGAACCGAATAAATCCATTCGTTAACACGATCACTGGGCAGAGTCTACACATATGTTCTGGAAAACACTCATTCTTGTGCAGTTAACCCAAACCAGCCACACACACCCCCACTAAAAGAAGCAAACAACATCACCAAAAAGCCACCCAAGCTGGGAACAGGTACTAACTAGAGCTGATCCTCACAGTCATGTTTTCCCAATGTAAGTCTGTCCTTTCATCTGTAAGTTCAGAGAGCAGTAACTAGATAAACCTTCAAAAGGGCTCCGTGTTCTTAAACTGAAACAGGCAGCTTAGAAATTTAAATGGGAACACCAATCCCAGCAGGTTGTTTTTCTCACTTCTGATGAGCAATTTGTTCTACCTGTCTTGACAAATTCAATGTGGCTACTGTACAGGTGGAAAAAAGATAAGGAGTTTAAGATCGGGAAGTGAGAGACATATTTTCATTTTCAAATCATTTTAGCAATCTATTTGTCTGCAAACTTTGTCAGTGGTATTTTGGAGCCAACTAAACCCCATCCAACTGAGCTGTTAATGTGTGTATTCTACCTGAGCTGCACTTCATGGTCCAAATTATCTTGCAATATCCTTCTGTGCCATAATTTCCCTCTAGCTTTGCACACTGACAAGCACATTGCTCACACTAAACAGAAGGACAACGACCACTAACTGCTGTGGATTGGAAGTTGCTGCATCCTCTCTTGGCCCCTCAACCTACAAAACATCTGATAGGATTTTCTCCTAAAATACTGCAGCAACACGACAGTCCCTGTCAGCTGCAGGCTCTGGAAACCTCCACTCCTCAAGCACTTCCACATGCCACGACTTGTATTACATGAAGTGGGAGCATTCTCATAAAATATAAAGTAGTTCCAAGATTTTTCAGGACTACAGCCATAGAGAAGCAAAGGTATCTGGCCAAGAAAGCCCATGTTCAGTACTCAGTTTTCCAATTTTTCCTCTTGGTACATTTTGTTTTGCTGAATTTATGGAGCTCTATGAAACGATGCGTACAGGATTGTGTATAATAATGTGCATGAGGTATGTGCATTACCAAATGTATACACAGATACACATACAGATGGGTTGGAAAACATCAACGGAAACTGTTTAATGCTTTTAAATTAACAGGGATTTAAAGACACCATACATATACTGATATATGCATGGCAGAGAAGGCTGTATATGCTTATGACATACAGAAACAATGGAAGTTCTCAGACGAAACCTGATTTATTCTTGTATAAGGAAAAAAGTCTCTGTTCAGACAGCGCATAAGTCAAGTTCCAGCTTGTATGGGGAAGGTCTTTTCTGTAAACATTTTAACAAACCAGATGAACTTCACAAATGAAGTTTGAAAGAAGTTTTATGTAAGAGCCATAAAAGGTGTACACTTCATTAAACACACCATCTATTTGTTCCTTGAGAAATCTTTTTATCATGTTCCAAACTAATCAGATCTTTTGAGGCAGAAAGCTTTACATAAAAACCTTGAAGCTATGAGAATTACAGGGACTTTACAAAAATCAGGGATTTACTCTATTTCTGTTGCGTTAGTTAAGAAAATGTTACACTTCCAGTGTCTATTTTTGTTTCCTAACTGCATCCAGTGCTCAGGACTTGACCTGCATTTGAAAGAAGCCGTCACCTCTCTCATCACTCAACTCCATCTCACTTGGTTTACTCCGTGCAAAATGAATGTAACATCCATTTTCCACACCCTGACAGAGTACATGGGATCTGAAAGGATTCTATTATCATCACACTTTTGTTGAAAGAAGTAGTTTCTGAACCTGGGATTTGTAGTTATTACCAGATTAAGTGGAAAGAAAAACAAAGGCTTGCATCTCTTGCATGGCTCAACAGTATGATGCAACTATTACCAACGATCTCCAGTTTGCAAAATGTTCTTTTGGCTAAACCTCAATAAAATGAGCAGTTCCCTCCCTCCAAGAATTCATACCCAGGCTACACAACTCTTCCCTGAGCATGCAGTGGTCACTGAAGACCACAAAGTCTATCTTTTTGGAGTCCTGCATCATACAAGATTACCACATTGTTTTCTCTGCTGAGTAGAAGTCCATTTTCCTGTAAAAGGTTTCAGAGTGAGTGGGAAGGGGGTTAAGGGGGTGGAGTAAGAGTCAGAAGTAATGTTTTTGGTTTTATAAAGAAGTGGCAGCAGCCAAGCCTCAGAAGGACCTAACCCTAGAGCCATTCCTGGTCAATTCCTGTTGTTTGCTGGATGATGTAATAGTTGAGTCTCCTACCGTGACCCGGCTGTTGGTGCCCGGGTTCCCTCCCAGCCTGTAGTTGTTGTAGGCCAGATGGCTGTATGGATTGTATCCCACAAACCCTGGTGTGCTGGGCATTTGCTGATGGAAACAAATGAGACAAAAACACGAATGAGAAATGAGCTCAAACGAGGAAAACACAGAAATGAAAATGAACTGCAATATGGCATGCAAAAGCAACCAGAATTTAAACAAGCAAATGAGGTGTAGCAGTTGGTATCTTCTCAACACAAAACTTACTCCAGTAAAAACCTATTAAGGAAACAAGATCTTTAAGCAAAAGTGCCACTACAAGTTTCTAAAGTTGGTGATTTTATTTCTGTTAAGTGTAACTCTTTTAAACAAGTATTCTATACATCCAGCTCATGGCTAGTAAGATTTTCCAACATAAGCCACCCAGTAATACAGAAAGATTCCTGGATCCAAAGGGTTAAGCTCATACAGCAACACAGCACACGGTAATCACGCAGAAATCCCCAGAATCAACATTTAAGGTACCAGTGACAATCCCTGTCTGCTCTTCTTCCCATCATTCTGCCTTTCCAACAAACATTACACTGTCAATAAACACGGGGCGGAATAAATCTCTCAAAGCACCACCTGTGCACCACTGCCAGTATCTGAACTTTCCTGGTGGTTCACAAATGCACTTTGGGGAACTGGGATTTGCAAGCTGGGAGAGATGACAATTCAGAGATACCTCCCTCTGTTCTGGGGTAGGCTGCAGGCTGACAGAGGTGAGGAACCACTGCAATAAAATCTACAGATTAGGGGCAACAAGTCTCAACAGATGACTGAATCCAAGACAATTTAAAGATACATTTTTGTTCATTCCTGAAAGTGGATCCATCCATTCTCACCTCAGTAAAGTAGTGGAAAATTTGTATTTCTTTACAATTCCTTCTTACCCACCATCAACATGCAGTCAAGTATCAGAAGGTTCACTGTATTCTCTCCTCACGTAAATCTGTCTCCTGCCTTCCTCCATTACCCTGTTTCCCAATCAAATTTTGTTGGTTAAAATGACCCCGGTGGATCTACAGTTTAATAGCAATTGTGAAGCCCTGTGGCAATCATAACATCCTGTAGTGTTTCATCCACAACTTGTCACACTCTTTAGTAGCACTTTAACCCTAATAAGCAGCATATACTGCAGTTGTGTTTTGAAGTGATTTGCTGACTGAACCCATTCTAGAGCACAGCTGCAAACTTTGCACAGATCAGTTCAGGACTCCAAGAACCAGGGTATGACAAATAAACACAGAAGAAAGAGAACCTACAGGCTAAACTACATTAACTTGTGAAGTTTTCAAGTGCATGTAGACACACTGTAGTTAGTTTATTTCTAAACATATAGAGAGTAAAATTATCCTTTGACAGCCTTTTATATATTTATTGCCAACTTTTTAATCTCAGCCACAGCAGCTGGCATTTACTCAATCCATGTGCCTGTGATCACAACATACGCAGTCACTATTCAATAAGACACCATTGTACTACAGTTTTTTGCATTACCATTAACAGGTTTTGAACTACACCTCTTCAATAAAACCAGATGACAACTGTAATCTCCGTCTGCTTATTTCTTTATTTCTGCAAGACAGGATTTAGATGTTACAAGGGAACTACCTTGCATTACATGGAGAATTTTTACTTTAGCTATAATACTGCAGTTAACTACTGGTGCTTTGTTGACTGTAGTAACTGGAACTGGCTGTGGATAGAAGCAGCAGGGTTATTTGTCTACTGTTAGGACTTGCATTAGCAGAGCACAGACTATCACCTGAAGGCCTGCATAAAATAAGCAATACAGAAGACATTTGCAAGATAGGTCATGCATGTCACTAGTTGCAAATTTGTTTCATATACCCTTCTAAAGTGACTAGAGAATGTGCCACGTTGATAGAAACCATTTAACAGCTGTATCCGTGCTACATCCCAAAGAATCACACATGGATGTGCACAGCTCTCGATGCAGGAATCCAGTTGCAAGAGCAGATGCCATCATGTTCCTTCTGACACTGGCACAGATCTATTCCACTGTGTGCAAAATGAAAACTCTGAACAGACTACACAAACAAAGTTTTATTTATGGAAGTTTATAGAGAACATAACTTATATTTATACATTCTGTACTTTTCAAGCCTCTCTGAATGTGAAGTATGGCACGATAAATTTGAAGGATCACATTTCATCTAAATGACATCCTGCAGTTTTCATTCCAGATGCAGAGATCAGGGACACTCTATTGGATAATAGCTTCCCAATTTTCTTTGGTAAAAGAAGAAAATAAATCACTATAGCATCCTTACTCATTCTTCTGTACAATAGATTTGTATTTTCTTATGCGAGTACTTAATGTGAGTGTTACAGAAGAGGTGCATTTGCTTTCAAATCTTTCCTTACTACTGTGTACTGCTATATCAGTACCTTTCTAAACATGGACAACATGGGCACAGTTCTGAAAATGAGCTGAAAAATGCTGTTTGCCCATGATCTGGGCACAGGTTGAGTGGGGAAGTTCTAAAATTAAACCTATCAGTTTATTCTTAACTATTCCAGTGAACTGGCGCAACCCACTGGGAATAATTTAAGATCAACTGACTGCTTACAGAAAATGCAGTATCGGCAGGATGTAGCCCTAAAGGCAAGGCAAATTTATTCAGCTTCTCTTTGCCAAACTGCTGAAGAAATTAGATTAATTTAATTAATGCATATCATATTAATAATGAACTATGACTAGTTTGTGTTTCCAATACAGGAAGGTGATGCAACTCCATAATTATTGCTCTGGTAAGTTATTAAAGACTAGACTACCATGCCTGTGTTAATGAGAAAAATCACTATACTTACGGTTGCAGGAGCTGGGGTAGGAGGTGGGGCATAAGATGGCCTTTCTGTTAAGATATAAATGTAAGCACATTTTTTTTTCCTTGAAAAACTGAATTATTTTTAATAAGGTATCTGCTGTGGCAAACATTTTAAAGCAATTTACAAAACTAAGGCAGAAATCTCACTTTCAAAGACTCTGCATTTTGCCACTGAAGAGCGTAAAGCAAAGAATACAAAAGAAAGAAAAAAGGCCACAGCACTGCTCTATTGTCAGCCTTTTATTTAGCCAAAAGGCTAAAGAATATGAAATCCATCTATAAGCACATAAATTAAAACCAGGATAAGCAGAAATGCAGTGAAAGGGGATTTGGAATAAACTGTGATATTTGGACTTCCTCTGCAAACATGCCAGAAAATCAGCCTCAGCAAGATTTAAGGCCCAGTTTGGTAAGGAATAACTACACTTAATCTCATTCCTTTTAATGCAAGGAACAATATCGTTTTCTCACAAACAGGTTCTGCTGAACCAGATGTTTAATTCATCAAGTTAAAGGAAGAAAAATCTGAAGACTTACTTGACATTTTGATAGGCAAATTTTCAGCCACCTGACATTACGTTTGTACTTCTGAAAGACAAAAGAATACCATGCTATTAATATTACACTGTTGCTTCCCCAAATCCTTGAAGCTTCATTACAGTTACAACTGATTAAAAAAACCTGTTCCAATTCTGAAATAAAGAAAAAAGCTCTTAACACTAACGATTTTTTATCTCTTTTGAAAATGAATGTACTTTCTAAGGACACTGGCCTTAAATCACAGACTGGTTTGTGTTCGGAGGGACCTTAAAGCTCATCCAGTTCCAACCCCTACCATGAGCAGGGACACCTTCCACTGGAGCAGGATGCTCCAAGCCCCTGTATCCAACCCGGCCTTCAGCACTGCCAGGGACGGGGCAGCCACAGCTTCTCCGGGCAACCTGTGCCAGCGCCTCAGCACCCTCACAGGGAAGAGCTTCTGCCCAAGAGCTCATCTCAGTCTCCCCTCTGGCAGATTAAAGTCATTCCACAACTGATCAGCTGTGAAATAATGCTCAGGTTTACCTTGTTCATATTAAAGATATATATTTTTTCCCTTAATAAATAAAGCATACCCCATTATTTTACACTGCTTCAAACTGATATTACTGTTTAAATGTCCAAATTAAACAGTATCTGCTCTACATGGTACAAAAACCCAATCACGGAGCACACCGCTGCTGCCGCACAGGCCGCAACCTCACTGACCCTTTGGCAGCCATCGGGGTCAAGGGAAGAGCGCAGTAAGAAAGCGGTTTGGGGTTTTTATCGGCCTTTCTCACCGAAAAGCTCCCCGGAGATCGCACGGCAGCCGGAATCCGGTGGAGTTTCCCGACTAACGCCGCACTTCGCTTCGCCCTCGCACGAACTCTTCGATATGGGGTTCGTGAGGCTCGAGGCGCTCAAACGGGAAAAGGCCCGGGGAGAGGCCCTTCAGCCCCACCGCCTGTCCCCGCGCTGAACGCCGGGGCCGCGCCCACCCCACTCCTTCCGCCGCCGGGAAACGCCGCTGCAGCCCCGTCCCCGCCGCCGGGGACGTGTCCCGTCCCGTCCCGTCCCCTCCCGGTCCAGCCGGGTCCTCCCGCTCCCGGGCCCGCTCCCCAGACTCACCGCTCGCGGCCTCACTCCCTTTGTTCCTCACCAAGCTGGGGCGACGGCGAGGACAAAGCCTGCGCGCTGCGTTCCGCACTTTCGACACGCCGCCACCGTCCTCCTCCAGCTCTCCGCCGCGGTCTCTGTTTGAAGGCGGAGGCAGTTTGGACTTCCCCGCTCGTCCCGGAGCCCCCGCCGGGCAACGCAGGGCCGTTCCTCGCAGCGCTCCGTGCTCGGTAGAGGCCGGAAGCGGTCGTGGCGAATCTGCGGGCCCAGGACAGCCATTACCGGTGAGGCTGACACCGGACCTCCTGAGGCGTGGAGCGGGCGGCACCGCCTCCGCCCCGCCCCGTCCCGGACTCAATCCCCTCCGCCCCATGACGGCGATGGAAAGGTGCAGGGAGAAAACTGTCCGCCATCGCGTTCCACCCAGCGGTCCGCAGAGAGAGCCCCACCTCCCGCCGGGCACCCCCGGCCGCTGCTTTCGCACCCATAGCGGGGAACGGCTGCAGCGCGGCCTCAGGTGGCGAATCTGCGGCGGCGAACAAGCAGGCGGGGAGAGGCCATGGGCACGTGGTGTTTGGCGCCTTTTTCCCCCCCCACACACGAGGGAGCGCGCGGTAACGTTGAGGCGTCGCGTCCGGAGCTTTGGGAGGGCCTTCGGAGCAGCGCTGCGGCGTTAGAACCCCGCAAAGGCAGGCAGGGAGCGAGCCGAAGGTTCCGGGCACGCCTGGGGACGCTTCGTCCGTGTCAAGTAGGATGATCTGCGCTGAAAATGGTGATTTGGGAACGGCAGCTCTTAAGAAGCGAAGCTGAATCGGAGTGGGATGCAGAAGAGGTGGGACAGAGGTGTGAGGGGAGGAAGGCTGGTGGTGCAGGATGCGAGAGAGACCCGGTAAATCTGTGTAGTTTGCGGGTCAATTCAGACTAAATCAGGCTGAGCCACTTGGGGTGATGAGTTACAGAAGACTGGGAGCAGTGGGGTTATCCAGAACAGTTCCTGGCAGAGGCTTGTGAAGGTCTCTGTCAGAAAGCTGGCACATCCAAGATGCGCACCACCACGTGGTGAAGAGTTTCAGACCTCGGCATTCGGGATGGGAGTCTTTTATACAGTGAGAATTGTGAAAGTGACTGAATTAAGCGTAAAAAAAGTTTGGCATTGAAGTGATGTCATGAGTGATATGGCTCAAGTGGGTGATTCCCTACTGAACCCAAAAGAAGAGTAAAAAATGAAGAAAAAATTAACCGAAATGATACCACATTGCTGTGAGTTAGGCCCATTTCTCCTTGGTGCCTGCAGTTCTTTCAGCCCAATTTCCTTACATTTTTAAATAAGTGTATTTTTTATGCACAAGTGAAGAGACAAGAGCTTTGCCCTGCTTTACAGTGTGGTGCCTGTGGCCACAATGGGAATTTGTTGACACGTGGTAGAATAATGTGTGGCTTCAATTTGGTAATTAAAGTAAGGATCAGGAAAATTCTTCATGCTGCCGACCCATCTTCAGTTGACCACTTTCACCCAGGCAGAATATTTGTACAGAAAAGGTGAGAAAATACTTATTAAGAGCTGAAAAATAACTTGGTTTTCCACCTGGTTTTGGCCGCTTCCCACAAATCTCTAGTTTACTGATAACGTGGTTTTGTTGATAGTGTTAAAATGCATTTAACATTGATAGTGTTAAAATACACTCTTAAATTTGCACAGCTTGTTGAAACATGGGTTTCAAGTATGCTGCTGATGCTCACTTTCCATGCTGAAGGTTCTGAATTATTCTGTGTGCTTTCAAAGCCAGCAGAGTATTCCTTCCTGTTGCTTTCAAGAAGCGCAGTGACCTGGTTCAGGAACGGCACAGCGACCATCCCCAGGCCGCTCAGGCCATCAGCTCACAGACACCAATGTGGTGGATGGCAAATGGCGTTTATTGATGAGTGACACAGCTTTATATAGCTAAGGTTCACAACGTCACTTCCGTCTGCTTACACTGCAAACTAAACGTTATTGGCTATTAGGAGAGGAGGCCCTGTCTTTCCATACAGTGTGATATCTTCTGGGCGCCAGACCATAGCTCTCCACGTACGCACACGGCGCTTGCCCTGGCAGTTTGGTGGGAATGTGATATAGTCAATGTGCCAGGCCTCCCCATATTTGTACTTCAGCCATCATCTGATGTTCCTCAGTGGCCCAGCTCTTGGGTATATGAGCATCTCCATGATGTACCTTCACCACAAGATTCTGCATCTGGGCAGTGATATCTTGCTACAATGTAGCAGCCCAGATCGGTTTCCCTCTGTGCTGACAGTTGCTCTGCTTCCATCGCTACAACCACCCCCACAGAGCATTTGCTGCCATCCACGAGGAAGTAGATATAAATTACTGGAGATTCTTCTTGTTCATTATATGGTGGGGTTTCTTCAGCATCTGTTCTCTGGTGACATTCCAAAATCATTGCCTTCTGATCACTTCCGTGATCTCTTCCAAGATTCCTGGACAACCGGGATTTCTATTTGAGCTCATCGGTGTCATCAGTGCAATCCCCTTACTCCATGTAGCATCAGTTGTATGATGTATAGATGTTCCCTTTGAACATCCAGCCCAGCACAGGCAACCAGTGTGCCAGGAGAAGCTGTGTTTCAGTGCCAGTCACTTCTGAAGCAGCTTGAACTCCTTCATAGCCTGCCAGGATCTCTTTTTCAGTTGGAGTATAACCAGCCTCAGATCCTCTGTATCCCTGACTCCAAAAGCCAAGGGGTCAACCTTGAGTCTCCTCTGGAGCTTTTGCCAGAGGCTCCAGGTAGGACCATTCTCCCAGGCTCCACTGCAGAGCACATTTGACACATCTTGCCCAGTCCAGACTGGCCCAAGGGCATGAACTATCTCCTGTTCAATTTTTTCAGAGGCTTGTGGTTGCTCAGGACACATTTGAAATTGTTCTTCCTTGAGTCACTTGATAGAGCTTACAGTTAGACTGTAATTTGGGCTGTGCACAGGCCCTGTGGGGCTATTGAAGGGTGGACGGCTCCTGCTGAGCACTCCTGGGCTCTCCAATCAATGGATCAGCTCATGGATGGCAATCAGGGAGTCTCAGTTGGTGCCATATTGATGCGGGTGCAGTGCTGTGGTAATGATGGCAATTGTTGTTCTTCTACCTTCAGCAGCCCCACCACAGAAGAATCCTGTGAGAGACCAGACAAGTTTTTGAGCTACTGCATTTCCTCTGTCTCCATGACAGCTATACTGGAAGCTCATCGGTCACCTTTTTACAGTGACTGTTGTGGGGGTTCAAGTGCCCACAGTGTCATGTATCTTTTATTTGTGCACGTGTATATGTATATCTGTATAAATACATATTTATATGTACACTGTAATGTGACAAAGTAGTGGATTTTTACTGGAGGCGTCAGACTAACCCGGGAACTAGGACTTTTCTTTAGGGTATCTTAGAGCTATCTCTGAAGGAGAAGGGATTTTGCAGCACAACAGAATCCCAGCCTGTCCAGCATGTCTGGGTTTTGTCAAAACAAAAGCCACCAACAAAACAAAACCTCAAAACCAAACACCAAAATGTAACACAATGAAAAAATAATGCTTTTGTTCATCTTTTATAAAAAAATCTGCTCATTTGAGGTTGGTTGCTAGTAAGGAGAAAAAGAACTGTTAGGGCTGAACCCAGGACAACTGTGCAGCAATACTTGGCAAGCTTTCCAGGGATTTATTCCCACCAAACTAAGATCCAGGTTCTGTTCTGACACACATCCAGAAATATGTGTATTAGAAATAAAACCAAAAACCACCCCCCCCCCTTCAGACCAGATGGGAGTTGGATTTAAGAATCACAACAAGTGTGGCTCTGACACCTGAGGCTGCAGTGCTTTTACAGTGAGAGAGAGAAAACTTTTAAAGAGATGCGCGGCTTCCACCCTCCCTGTGGCTAATCCATAAGCCAAACCAGGTACAGTCAGAGCAGACGGGAAGGGGATGCTTTTACTTTGCCTTTCATTTACTTTAATCAGTTCTAATTGTGTCTTCCCTCCGACTCCAGAGTTTTTCCTTTTTCTCAGGTTTTTTGGTTTTTTTTGGAGATACCTCTGTTAACTTCTGGCAAGATGCTACTTAGAGATGTAACCCAGGCATGCAAGGGAATCCACAAGGCTAAATGAATGCTAACTTTATTTATGAACACTGCTTTGAGTTTATACACATGCTGGTAAACAAAGAGAAGAAGAACTGTTGTCAGGAGCTACAACCCCAGAGAGCTGCTGATCTCTTCTCCCTGGGATCCAGGGACAGGACACCTGGGAGTCAGGGGAGGCTCACACTTCATAGAAGGAAGCATTTCTTCACAGAGAGGGTGTTCAGAGGGTGGCACAGGTTTCCTGGAGAGGTGGTTGATGCCCCAAGCCTATCAGTGTTGAAAAGTCATTTGGACAATGCTCTAACTTTTGGTCAGCCCTGAATTAGTCAGGCAGTTGGACTAGGTGATTGTTGTAGGTCCTTCTCCAGTGAACTGTTCTGTGCTATGGTGTTCTGTGCTGTGCTGTGGTATACTATGCTATTCCATTTTAATCCATGCACTATTAGTTAAATAATGATGAGCCTGTCATTAGCCTGAAATGTCAGATGTTTCTTCATCCCCAGAATCATTTTTAAGGACACACAATGGTTCCAAGTGGAAACAGTATTTTATTTCATTTAATTTCATTTCATATTACGTTGAGGGTAGTGAGACTCTGTCAGACTCTTGCACAGAGAAGCTGTGACTGCCCCATCCCTGGCAGTGTTCAAGGCCAGGTTGGACACTGGGTCTTGGAGCACCCTGCTCCAGCAGAAGGTGTCCCTGCCCATGGCAGAGGTAGGAGCTGGATGAGCTTTAGGGTCCTTCCTGACCCAAACCATTCTAGGACTTTATGACTCTGGGGCTCTGCAACAAGCAGTGGGGAAGACAGGCTGGTGTCCAAGCTAGCTTGGATGAGGTTGTGTTTGCTGCTGTGGAATAGGAGGGAGTGGCTGGAGGAGGTGAGGAATCTGGAAGGAATATGGAATTCTCTGAGTCTTGGATGTTCAGTTTGAGTCTGAGGGAGGCATGGTTTTGTCCCTTAGCTGGAATGGAATCAGCTGCTGGTGAAAATGGAGGCCCTGAAGGAGAGTGGTATCTGGAAGCCATGCTCAGATGAGCTTGCTCTGATAGCAGAATTGTTTTTCCACTGGAGACGGACTAAGCAGTCGATGGCTGCCTTGCCTTGTCTAAGGAGTTCCCTTGTATAAGAAATATCTACTTATAAAGAGGAACTAGCTCATACTCTTTTCCAATGGGTAAGTCCCGCTCCTAGGCGTTTGCTATCTCCTGCAAACAGTCTTTCTCTTTGTTATTCATTGGCAGAAGTGTTGGGGCCCATTTGGAGAAAAGCCTGGTGCATGTAAGCACTGTCAGACATGTGGTGTTTTGCTTGAATTCCTGCCCAGTGAAAATAGCAACTGAGAGGTCTTTGCAGCAAGGGGCTGTTTTGGGGATGTGGGAAACTGTTTAATTCTTTGTGCCAGCTGTAGGCTTTCCTGAAGGGAAAGGAAAGGCCGGTCAGCCCCGCCTCGTATAACCCAGGGGAAGCGTGTGGATGTGGAGTATGACTGGGAGATGAGTCCAGGCAGGAAAGTGTTCACATGCTTTCTGAAGTAGAAGAGACAGCTTTCAACACTAGAAAGTCAGGAGGAGCAACTGACAACATAGTAAATTTCATGTAGAACAGGCTTTGGAGCTGGTTTCCTAGGTAGTGGTTTCTCTATTCTGGCTGCTTTTGCTTGATCCATACCACTATTCTAAGTGTTGCAGCATTTTTCCAACCTTCACTACCATGAAATCTTCTTAGAGGGACATGTGGTCATGGGGAGACATTTGCTTCCTCATGCTAGAGTTTCTCTTTGTTTCGGAATTTCTTAACCATGCATGTAAAAGTCACTGGAGGAGCTGCGTGTCGCTGTTGGGCTCCTCTTGAACTGCAGGCTTGTGTCATGTGCCTGCACATCAGCCTCTTGGAACACTTTTGGGGGAGAATATATGCCAAGCCCTTCCCCTTCAGTGAGGAGTTATGTTCTAGAGAAGCATGCATTGTCAGCATGCATTGTCAGCATGCACTGGAGCCCTCAGGAATGGGATGTTGTCTTTTAAGTGGAGAGATGGGGAGACATGCAGTGCATCAAGGCTGTGCCTTGGGATGCCTGTGGTCCAGCTGTGTTGTGGACCCAGCCTCCTGCTGGAGAAGCTGCAGTGCTGGATGCTGTCCCTGGGTGTAGTACTGGCCTGCAAAGGGGAGGCAGGAGAAAGAAGTTTTATCCAGCTTGGGTTTCTCATTGTGACAGCTTTAAGGGTTAGTAGGATTCAAACCACCTTGAACAGAAATAAGCATTAAAGGTAAACCACATAAGCTCAGGAAGGCATCTTGAAGAGTACAGGCAGTAGCAGTGTGAAAGACAGGACACGTGCACTTGTGTTCAGTAGAGAGATGTTCTGTGCTTCTACCGCTTATGGCCTTGATATTACTGAGCATTTTAAGTTTATTAAATAGGTCCTCATTACTCTGCTTCCCTCAGTCGATGGTAAGTGCTTGGCATAGATGGGCTGGCAGGGCTGGGGCAATGGAGAAATACCCATAATACTCAAGCACAGCATTAGTGATCCAAAATGCTGGTGGGCTTAACTAGTCAAAATCTACCCTCCAGAATACTCCTTACCCAAGGGTATGGGGACCTAGGTAGGGCTGTCCTCAGCTCTTCTGGTCAGGGGAAAGGGTGTGAGAAGGAGCAAACTGATACTGCATGTCCACAATTGGTAGACTGTAGACACTGCCCCATGTAGGATGTTTTCCAGCAGTCATGATGCAGGTGCAAAGGCAGTCCTGAACTATTTGGTGACAACCATCAAAATAGCAGAGTCATTATTCTCAGCTCTGGTGGAATCTCGCTTGTAAATACTGGCTGTGAGGGTGCAGCTGTTCTACGAGCTTTCCATTTGGGCATGCTGGGGTGCCTGGCCAATGCTCTTGGTGCAGCCAACACTGAAATGATGAGAAATTGCACAGCTGTACGAGTAAACAATGACAGAGCTGGCATAAAGTCCATTATGTTCCTAAGGGTATAAAAGCAGGAGCCTCTTGCAGCCAGTTCCAGTGTCTCACTTATGACACTCCTACGGTGCATCCTATCCTGATGCACCGCATAGGAACTTTCCCAATTACCTGAGACTCAGCTGGCATCAGCTGCAGTGGGGCTTCCCAGCTGAAGTGTGGGCCTGGAGGATGATTCTGTGGTGATTCGTAGAATCATCATACAATAGTTAGGGTTGGAAAGGACCTTAAGGTCATCTGTTTCTGACCCCCTTGCCATGGGCAGAGACACCACACACTGAAACAGTTCACCCAAACTGGTGATGTGTTTCTTCTCAATCTGTTCTGAGTTAATGATTTGATGTGTTGCTCATTTTCCTCTGTACTTTACTTATATATCTACCTATCTCTGATTTGCCTTATTGTACTTGTTTTCTAGATAGAAAGAGAGATATACCTGAGTTGCATTAGTGTGCTTATTTGTTTTAGTGTACTTGTTTAAGAAGCTATAGCTTGTGGTCGTTTTCAGGTGTACCCTGCCTGTTAGCAGAGCAGGCCTAAACCTAATACCTCAGTTGTGAAGATTGGATAGATGATGCTTTTTTCGATGCTTAACTATTTTCCGTACTTTTTCACCACCATGGACAAAGCCACAACAATCTCTGAGCCACGGGGAGGTGTGGGAGACCCTATTTTAAGCTGACTGTCTCAAAGCTTGTTTGCAATCCTGTGAGCTCACTGTGAGATGTACAGTTGAGCCAAGCTCAGCTGCTGTGAACAGGTAAGTAACAAGCTGACACCTGAAACCAGTCTCGACCAAGGCCAGGGCAGGAACATTGCTGTGCATCCCCCAACCTCAAAGGCATGTGCAGCTCACAGCAAATGATCACACAGTTTTGACACACACCCCACGTGCGCCCCATGGGACCTGTGTGCCAGGACTGAGAGCATGCACAGGAATGCACTAAGACACTATAGAAGACTCTGTGATCCAATGGCAAGTGCAACCCCCCCACCAAAGTACACGGGGACTACAGACCAGTCGCACGCTGCTGGATCCCTGATGGTGACTATCTCTTGCTGCAACTCTATCTCAACTGCTTGCCAGATTACCTCCTTTTCCATTTTCTCCCCCTTTCCTGTTGCTCTTTTCTTGCCTCAATAAATAACTACTTTGTTTAGATAAGTAACAATAAATCTTTTGATTAATAACATTTGATCTCATTTGTGTCTTAATCTCACTCTGGGTATAACAGTGAATGTCCCTGACTCAGGTCCTCCTGAAGTGCACTCTCCCACAGGGGGGGATGAGATGATTGCAGGAGGGTTTGAGCCCCCATCCCTGCTGGGCACATGGCAGTGGCTGCAGATGCCAGGATGCAGGACTGCAGCTGCCCAACAGGCAGTGTCCACACTTAATCAGGCTGGGCTCTCTCCTGCTCAACTGCTGCTGCCATCTGCTCCACTGGCAAATGGGTTTCAGCCTTTCTCCACCTCTCCTTTCTCCTGGGCTGGGTTGGAGATTGGGAAACCCAAAGGCCTCCAATCCCAAGGGCCTGACATGGAGGAGATGCTCTCAGCAAGCCTCGTGGTGCCATATCCCAGAGGACCTCATGGAAGGAGCCTGCAGCTGGTGAGGGTCAATCCGTATCCTCATCGCTGGGGAGGATGCTGGTTCTCCCCTGCAGCCCAGCCTTCCCACAACACCCATTCTGCCTTTGCTTGTTCCCACCGCTCTTGCCAATGGGTCTTCACTTGCTCCCACTCTGCATCCAGCCACCAGACCTCCTGGAGGGGATGGGGATCCAGCAGGATTAGGCTCAGCTCCTTGGGGCCTGACCCTTGGTGCTGCCCCTTTGCCTCAGCACGTGCCTGCAGCACTTGTTTGCAGGCTTCATCTAATGGAGGGACAGGGATGGGCTTGAATGGAGGAGCTATCTCCAGCCCACCTGCATCCATGGTCCTGGGGGAGCAGAGCAGTCAGACAGTGGGGCACTTGGTTTCCCACTGTCACTCACTACTGTCACACATCTATCTGAAAAGCGTAAGCCCACAGACACATTCATCCAGATGACAAAAGCTGGGAAAGACCCCTCTTCCTGGGGAATGAAGGATCCCGGGATTAAGGAACACTGGGAGGTGGGAGGACAGCTCTGCAGAGTGGGACTCCAGTGATCTGGATGGTGATCCCAGGCAGTGACAGGCTGATGGCCAGGGCAGGTGATAGTCTGCTCTGCTCTCTTCACTAGGGAGGCCATGGCTGGGGACTGGACCAGACTGGGGCCTGCAGTGCGTGGGAAATGGGGTGGGCTAGAGCACCTGCCAGTACGCTGCAGCTGTCCTCCCACCTCCCAGTGTTCCCTAATCTGGGATCCTTCATGCCCCAGGAAGAGGGGTCATTCCCAGCCCCTCTTTACCCAAGGTATGGAGAGGGGGCAGAGAGAGTTCTTTTTAGAGACCCCTGGTCTGAGGCTGGCATCATTCCTGGGGGAATCCTGAGGGGAAAGACAGTCCTGGGAGGTGGGCAGCACTGGGAGATGGTAGTGCTGGGAGGTGAAGGGCACTGGGAGATTGGGATATCTGGCTTTGTGGGGGCTGTTGGAGGATGCTTTTGTGTTGGAGCAGTGGGCAGACACCATAGGATGTCTGGCTGTCAGGGGTCCTTCAACTGTTCCCCTTCACTACTCCCAGATGCCTGGGCACTTGCATGTCCAGGTGCCCTGTGCAGGAAGCTAGACTCATGCCGGAGAAGGTGGCTGAAGCCATGCTGGAGGCAGAGGTGACTGCCTAGGCCGGGCTTGCTGCCAGTGATGCTGTCTGCCAAGTCTGGCTTTGCCCTGGGGGCTCTCAGGGAGGGCAAGGAGGAGTCCTGGGGAGGGATAAATCTGCCGCTCACCTTCTCCAGCCTCATCCAGGACTCACCACACTGCAAAGGAACATGAAGGTCGCAGTGCTCAGCATGACCCTGCTCTTCACCATCCTGCTATGTACCCGAGCAGATGCTAAGGTGAGTCCCCAGTGCCCCATGGAGGGGCTCAAGGCTGGGAACAGGTCTTGGCTGCAAGACATCAGCTCCCCTGCAAGATAAAATCATAGTGGTGAGCATGAAATCCCTTGAGTTGGTTTCTTCCTTTCCTGAGCAAGGGGAAAGGGAGAAGCCCCAGGCAATGCTGCTTTCTGCCTTCCACAGTACTGTCTGTTCCCAAGCTTCTCGACAGTATAGCTCCTGATACCTGGAGCCCAGCTTCTTCACTGAATGGTTGGGCCTATCTACTCCCTATGACAGCCCTGACTGGTTTCTTGTCTTGGTGCCCCCACACTCCTGCCTTTTGGGCCCCTTCACCCTTTTGGTCCCCTCAGACATCTCCTCCCTGGGATCTCCTCTATGTCCTACCCAGGGTCCACAGATGCTGTCTCTTTGATCATCCCCAATGCCTTTGGGACGTCACTCCCCTCAGTCCTTCGCCTTTCATCCTGTCCACTGTGGTAATGTCCCCAAAACCCCTTCCTTGAACCCCAGCTCCAAAACTCTGTCCCAATCCCCTCACTTTGGTCCTCTGCAGTCATCCTTCTGCCTCTACCAACCACCATGCCTGAAGTCCCCATATACTCTATACTTGAATTCCCGTACCCCACATTAACATCCCACACAAGTCCTGTCCCTTCAATGCTATCAGCCTGGTTAATTCACGCCAGTGCCCTATCTTTGGGTTCCAGTTACCCCATCCCTTTTGGAGACCCCTAATTCCCCAGGCTATCCTTACCTCTGTCCCCAACCCTGGTCACTGCATGAACAGGTATCCCAACTGAAACTTGGAGCAATAGGGTGTGTGGAGCAGAAGAGATCTTCCTGCTCAGACCAGAGGGAAGCCATGGGCCTGGGGAGGCTGGGGGCACCTGTGGCCCACACAAAGCCCTACCAAGGTCCAATCCAGACAAGCTCTTTGCTCTCTTTCCCAGACAGTCTTGGAAGAAAGTGGAGATGGTAACCTGGAGTTAAGTGTTTGGGTTGACTTACAGGGCCACCAGTCTGAGGAACTAGACATCAGTTTGTGCCTCCCATCCCTTGTTGGTCCTTTCCTAGTACTGGGGACATGCCAAGGTTTTGTGGTCTCTCTACAGGTGGAACACGAAATAGAGGAACAGGAGAATCCTGAGGTAGGTATCATGAGTTCTGCTGTCCCCAGGTGTTCCCTCTCATGGTCACAATACTCCAGGACATCCCAGTGTGCCCCCGCACACCCCAGTGCACTCCACTACAACCCTCGAGAGCAGCCCCACACCCCAGTGTTTTTCCAGGGAGGCCCCCTTCCCCTGGGTCCCCCTTGCACTCCCATCCATCCCATTTACAACCCAAAGCACCCCAGGATGCCTCAATACACGGCCAGGCACACAGGTGGGCCCCTTCCCCAGGACCCCCACTGCTTTCTGTGTACCACCATGCAAATTCATGTACCCCATTTCTCCCTGAAAGCACCTTCACCAAGGACCCCACTGCTCATTGCTTTTCCCTGCCTGTCAGTACACCCCAGTGCACCCAAGCATGTCCCTAAGCCTCCCTTTGTTCCCAGATTCCCCTCAAGGTGCTTCTCTGTCAGAAACGCCTGGCTGTAGGTCTTCATGCCTAGGTGAGCAGCATCAGGGCATTTCCAGCCCCACCAGGGATTCTGAGACCCAGGAAAACCCTGAGCCCTCAGGGGTGGCCAGAGCTTGGGTATGGAAGAGGAAAACAGGGGGCTGTCCATGACCCATGTGCTAGGGCAAGCTGGACAGAGCTGCCTTTCCTTGCACTCAGCGGGTCTCAGCAGACCCAGAGGATCACTGTGCAGGCCAGGCAAGGGCTCTGGTGCCATACAGACCCCCAGGATCACCGTGAGGGCTGGGCAGGGCTCTGGGAGGTTTCAAGGCATCCTGGGGTAAGGGACTCTGGGTGCCCTATGGATCTCACAAGAGCCAAGCCCTATCCCAGGCATATTGGAGTCTCCAATTCCCTTCTCCTTCCCCAGGTCTCTGCAGAGAGAGACACTGTGGACAAGGCCCCTCTCATGTCCCAGCATACGGTGCAGGGGGGTGTCTCATTTTGGGCTCTGTCTTTCAGGACCAGAAGTGGAGGTGACATCTGTATTGTGTCCCCCTCCAGTGCCATGAGGAGATGGTCATCCCTGGAGGACCCCACCTGATCCCCTGGGAGCCCTGGGCCATTTCCCTCTCATGATCAATAAACCCCTTCAGCAAAGCTGCACTCTGCATGTCTGTGTGACTGTGTCTGTGTCCCCTCTCCTCTGCCAGCGGCTGCATGCCTGCATCCTCTCTGGCTGCATCACAACAGTGAGCAGAGTGGCTGAAGGAGTGTGGGCTCCTGTGGTGTCTGCGTAGGGGAGATTCCCTTCCCACACACTGTGTGGCCCAGGTATGGGCAGATGAGGACAAACTGGAGTGTCCCTCTGTTCCGGTTTAAACCCAGCTGGTAACTAAGCACCAGGCAGTCACTCACCCACCCCCTGGGTGGGATGGGGAGGGGAATCAGAAGAATGTAAAACCTGCAGGTGGAGATAAGAACAGTTTAATAACTGAAAGTAAGTAAAATATAGTGGTAACATAAATAATACCAACAATAACAGAAATGATAATAATACTAAGAAGCAACAGAGAAATGAAAATCCAGAAAACACAAGTGTTGCCCAATACAATTATTCAGCACCCACTGATCAATACCCAGCCTGAACCAGCATCAAACGGCCCTTTCCATCTAACTCCCTCAGTTTCTATGTTGGTAATGACATGCTGTAGTATGGAATATGGCTAGTTCAGGTCAGGTGTCCTCTCTGCTCTTCCTCCTGGCTTCTTGTGCCCTTCCTCACTGGCAGAGCATGAGAGACTGAAAAGCCCTTGATTAGGGTAAGTGCTACTGAGCACTAAACCATTGGTGTCTTACCAGCACTGTTCTCAGACTAAAGCCAAACCACAGCACTGCACCAGCTACAGGGAAGAGAATTAACTCTATCCCAGCCAAAACCAGGACTACTGCCTTGGAAAGGTAAGGCAGCCTGCCCACCCCTCCTCCTCTGCTTTGCAACCACCAGCCCTTGAGCATCCCCACCTTCTGCTGGGGCTTCTGAGAACACCACCTTAGCGGTGTGACCTGCCACAGGACAGCAGGCCTGCTCCCTGCCTTGGCCCAAAGCTGAGCAGAGGGAGGCCAAGGAACACATCTTTGCCTTTCACTAGCTCAGCTATTCAATGCTGACGTGTGCTCACACATCACAAGCTGTCCAGAAGGCATAAGTAGACCCTGGATCAGACCTTTCTCACACACTGGGGATCAGCTGATAGAGCAGGGGCATCCAGCAGTATCTGGCTGGAGCTAGGAGGGCTCTGGGCTTGGAACCAATTCCAGTGCCAACTCAGCTCCAGCCATGAGCTTGCCCTGCCACATGGAGTGGGCATCTCACTCTAGTTTGCATCAGAGCCTAGATTTTCCTTTGGGAGGCCTTCTAAAACCCCTTGAGGGGTGCATTTTATCTGCCCCTTAGCTTTGTCTCTCTTGCCTTTGCCTTCCTCAGCAACAAGGGGAGAAACGCCACTCAGTAACAGCAGCAGACCATTAGCAATGTCCTGATAACATGGGAGTTTTCCATCAAGCGTGCCACTGTGACAGGGCGACTTTAGCTAAAGGTGCCCAGGCATGCACACAGCAATGGGCAAATGCACATAGAGTAACTCATTAAGCCAGATGCCTGCACTGCCGACAAGTCTTCTGGTGCTATGGCACCTTGTTTTCTTCCGTTTTCCCTTTTCAGGTGATGCTGATCAAGCCACAGGCACCTGCTCTCTCTTTTGGCCTCCGACATTCCCTCTACATGGCTCCTCTTCAGCTGCAGTGTGAGGGGTTGTGCCTGCCTGAGGAGGATTGGCTCTCTTCATTCCACGTCTGTGCCTCACCCAAAACCCTGCAAGGTGAGGACGAAGGGAGAGGAACAGCATAAGCAAGGCACAGAGCTCTGACAGCATCGTGTCACTTGACTGGAGCTAAACACTGGCCTGTGAATGCAGCATCACCCTTTCCTACACTCTCTCTCCCAGGGCTGTGTGTCCCTCAGGAACAGGCTCTTCCCAAAGGACACAGCCCATCTCAACACTCCCCTTTGCAGTGCACAAGGGTGGCTTCTCTGAAGGGTGTAGCCAGAAATGCAGATGCTCTGCATGACCATTGACATGGGCTAAATACCACAGATAAGTCCCCCAACACACCAACATTTAAGGAGAGAGAATCATGAATTCCAGTCTGAAAGAATCATAGAATCTTAGAAGTCAGGGACCTATTTGAATAGCCTGGAGGTGTTACGGGATGTGCTCTGCTGACCAAGCGTGTGCTCACTGCTGGGAGAAAAACACACGGAGAAAAGGCTGAGTGGGAGGAGGACTTAGGAATCACCCTGCTCCCCTGGAAGAAGCCCTGTCTCAAAGGGGCTCCTAGAGCTGCCCTGGGACGGGACCTTCCCTCAACCCTCAGGTGTCACGCAGCATGCAGGAGCACAGAGAGAGGGGCTGTTCCTGGCTTGGTCAGGAAGAACTGGTGAGAGGAAGCTCCTCTCTTTGGCCCAGGACCTTGTTGCTCTCCTCACAGGACTCCAGCACAGGGGGTCAGCCATGGGTGGAGGAGTAAGGGGGAAAAGCCTGGCAGATGTGCCCCATGGAGGGGACCCACTGAACATGGGTAACTGAACCTTGCCTGCTTCTCCCACACTGAGCTGTAACTGATCTCCTCACACATGGCCTTAGGAAAGGGCTCCCAAGCTCTCCCAGAGCTTCTGGACAGTGGCAGAACTGTCCCAGAACAGGCAGAGAGAGGACAGGAACCCACTCTGCCCCCCCAGCCTTGGTCCCTTGGCCATTGCCTTAGCAGAGGGAAGTGACAAAGTCCCACAGTGTGCAGCAGAGAAGGCCCAGACAGCTGCTGCCATTGTGGATGCAAGCTCTGCTGCCCAGGAGGGTCCTGTCATGCAGGGTCTGGCAGATGGACATGTAGTGGTCACAGGGCATGATGGTGAGAAAATAAAAATCAGCTGTGTTTGAGGAGAGAAAGAAAAAGACCTGGGCAGCACAATCCAGGAAGATGGCCCTGGTCTTCCAGAGGGAATTGGCAATAGGTTTAGCACACATCTCCCTTTTAGTGTCAAAAGTGTTTTACTTGGCCATTCCTGTTGCTTTTATATAAAAGTCTGCCACACAATGGAATTAAAGAATGGTGATGTTTAACTAACATATAATGTGTTACAATAGTAAAAATTTGGGAAAAGACCCTAAGACCAGGTAGAGCACTACTGTTTGCTTTAAAAACAAAACCCCACACAATCCCACAGAGCAGTGGAGCTGCTTTATGCAGCCTGCATGTGGCCTTTAGGATGATTCCACATCCAGCCTGTGCTTTGAGCCTCCCTATTCCTCTTACCCTCAAGCTTACAGAGGGCAAGCCACAGACCAAATGCCAGAAACAGATAAACCCTCATCATTCCTATTGCTGGCAATCCCACATGGAGCTACGACTTGGGCCATGGAATGCACAGGCATTGAGAAATCGCTCCCTTTTCCCTGTGAAATAGCATTGGCTATGCTTCTGAACACATTTCAAGCGGTCAGCAGGAAAGTATGAATTCCAGGAAGCTTCAGGATCAACAGCAGTTGCTCATCACCTTCTGAGAAAAACATCCCCAAAAGAGCAACAAACCACAAAACCACAAAAAGGCAGCCAAAGGAGTTGTGCTTTAGGGCATTGTAAGGGCATGTGGATACAACTTATCTAATGCTTCTCTGTCTGTCCCCCTTCACCACCCCCAGATGGCTGAGCCTTTCCGTTTCCACCTTTCCCGTGCAGCACTAGAGAAGATGAGGGGAATTAGAAAACAGAAGAAGGAGAACTGGTGCAGACTGGGTGAAAGAGAGTGCACTGGGAGCACTGGGGTAGGAGGAGGGAACAAAGAAGTGGCACTGGGATGGTGGGAGAGAAAGGAAGCAGAACTGGGACTGCTAGGGCAGACAAAGGGAACCAGGGAGTGGTGTGGGAGGGCACAGGGGCAGGTGGATAGACTGAGGGAGCACTGGGGTTCAGGGGGGTTCAGATGATGCTGAGCTCGCACTCAGCGTGTATGGGATGACACTGAGGGCAGCACTGTGCCAATAAGGGCTGCTGGCAGGTGTAGGGCAACTGAAACCCTGGGGACAGAGAAGCTCTGTTCCCTGCTGGAAGTTGTCACCTATCTATTGTTCTCTAGAGGCAGCTGAAAATCAGAAGTGACCACAAGTAACCACCAGCTAGGCCAGGAGCCCCACATCTCTCCCCCCTCCAAGTCATTTAGCCACTATCTGGTGGCTCCCCACCTCTTACTCTTCTCACATTTAGGATCATTATCCCCCAGATGTCTCTCACGGTCCCTAGAGGTGTTGACTGAGGTGCTAATCAGTATTCTCCAACCCCCTAAATTACAGGTCATTGCAGCTGATGTCCCAGTTGGGCATGAAGCTATAGAAGGAGGCACGTCAGTTCCTGCATAGTAGACTTCACTTGTATGCTCTGATACTGCTGAGAAGGCACCCATACAGAAGGTCCAAGGTACAGAAAGACTGGGGCCAATTTACTGGTGATAAAATCATTGTTGGTCCATTTGTGGTGCTCCCACTGATATTTGTGGATATTGGTGAGTGAGTGACTCAGGAAGGGTGAAAAGGTAAGGGATGGAGGGATGAAGGGATGGAGAGAGGGAAGAAATGAAGTGGGAAGGGATGGGGAAACCAACAGATGCTAGGTGAGTAAAGGGGGAGTGGAGAGGATGGGGAGATAGAGGAAGAATTGAGCTCACTGCAAGGACTGAGCAAGTAGCTTGCTGGGCTGCACTGCCCACTGCATTTAACTACTTACATGCATGCAATGCCTTAAACAACGACTTCACAGCTGTGTCATAGCCCCCTGAAATGCTAATTATTCAGCACTTTGTGGCTCAGCAACTAATGCACAAGGCAAAATAATTTTCCAGTTGACTGCCTCTCCTTTAAACAATCTCCAAAGCAAATATTCAGAAGTGCTTGATGTCTTCTCAGAACTAACAACAGTCCTCTCCTCTATACCAAGTCTTCTGTAAAGAACAAGCACTCATCATGTAATGGGTAATCTTCAGAAATTATCTTTAATGTTTCACTAGGGAATCCCAGCCATTTTCAGCTCTCAGCCACACACACTGCTTCTTTCTTCATGTCTTTCCATCTGGATCAAACTAGGCAGGCTTCATTTGAAGCTGCAACAGGAGTCTGTATTGTAATGGAGACAAACCAGGTGACCTCTTGCTTCCTCTGAAATATCCCACAGGCTTCAAGATCCAAGTCAGGTTTTCCCCACCAGCCTTGTAGAATTATCCTCACAGTGGATTATTTTAGTTATTTTAGAGGGAGCAAGTGCTGAGGCTTCTGCTTGCTGTATGGAAAGACTGTGACACTTCAGGAGAGGAAGAGTCTAAAGAATAAGACAACAACTTGGCATTCACGGCTCCGCTCTCCTGACGCTGACCTCAGAGGGCCTCAGTATGGCCACTCAGTTCAGTGCTGCCATTGCTCAGAGCAGTTGGTGGGTTTGCTGACAGTTGCACATGAACACTTCTGAAGTTCTGCTCCCTCAAGAGACTGGTTGATAGGCCACCCCATGGTGGGGGGTTGGAGTGATTCTTTGGGAACAGCAGCCTTTGTCCCCATGCCTGGTAGGACACATCAGCAAAGCTGTCTTGGTGAGGAGAGATGAATGGAGCTGGAGATAGAAACCTGACATGCCTCAATGGTTACCTTTCAGAAACATGCAAGAGAAACAGATCCTTGTCCTGATGTGAAAATTGACCAGGGTTTGATGGGAACATTTTGAGCTGGCCTGAAAGGGTCAGTGACAAGTGTTCAAGCACACTCCCTGAGAGGGGAGATTGCT
>JAOEHX010056777.1:0-12089 GCA_025448015.1 Bolborhynchus lineola
GTCCAATCTAAAGCTTTCCCTGATGCATCTTGAGGCTGCTTCCTCTTTTCCTATAATTTAGTCCTTGGGAGAAGAGACCAACATCCACCTCACTACAACCTCCTTTCAGGTAGCTGTAGAGATCAATAAGGTCTCCCCTGAGCCTCTTTTTCTCCAGGCTAAGCACCCCTGGCTCCCTCAGCTGCTCCTCAAAGGACTTGTGCTCCAGACCGTTCATCAGCTTTTTGCCCTTCTTTAGACACACTCAGTGTCTTGCTTGTAGTGAGGAGCCTAAAACTGAGCACAGTATTCTAAGTGCAGTGTCACCGGTGCTGAGTACAGGGGGATGACAATTTCCTTAGCTCTGCTGGCCATGCTGTTTCTCAGACAAGCCAGTTTCTCCAGAAGGCAGAATCCAGAAAACTCCTGCTATTCTGCTTCCGCTGCTACAGCTTCTATAACATTTAATGCAGAAACCTCCTACAGTGGTACCTCTACCTTGGGCTGGAAGAGGCTCCAATGTGACAGGCTGCCTGGTTACTCCTGCTAAAGGAGAAGAAAGGCTCTGCACAGATAAGAGCCAGCATCACTTTGCAGTGGGCACAGCTAAGGAGCAGCAGATGCTGAGAGGTGGGAGGATCCTCTCCTTCACACATCATCTTATCATAATCTTATCATCCTTTTGTCATGAAAAAGTGATGGGAAAAAAAAGTGTCAGAAAAAGTGATAGAGCTGAGATAGTTATGAGGGGTGCTGCTTCCTGAGGGTTACAAAACGCTCTGTGGAGTTGCTCTAGGTATGCTCAACACTGGTTGCAGGTTTCTGTGTCCACAGCAAGTTGCCCAGTAGTTTTCAGTTTAGCACAGCTCGCCATTCACTGTGTTCTCCCTTTCAAGACTTCAGTCAAAAGTTAAGGATTTAGGAATGATCAAAAAAAGAGAAGTTGAAATAACTAAAACTGCATAGCTCAAGAATGTAGCTGAAGATAATGGGAGGCAGTTTACAAGAACATAAGAAGTATTTTGTCAGAAAAGAAAACTGCCAGTTATCAAAAGATGAAGGAAAAATCAAAACTGCTACATTTAAAATTAGGACAGACAAATCACTGAGGAATAGGAATAATACAGCATTTCCATGAGGTGCTATTTGTTAGATCACCTAAGAGGCTTCTCATTTTTTAGAGCTGGGTTTTTTAAAATATCCCTGACTTTTTGCTTTCTGTCTTTGTCTGCTTCCTGGCAAAGAGTATTAAGCATCACGTATTCTGGGAAGCCAGACTTGCTCTACAGATGTTATCTGCAGCCTTACTGGTGTGCTGATAGATGAATGTGTGGGCCTAAAGCATTTCTGCAAGCTTATAAAACAAGCAGAGTTTTCACGTCATAAAATATATGATAGTAAATAGAGGATTTGTGATTTCAACTCCCTCATCATCTCATCCACCTCGGGAAGTTCATATTACACTGATATTTTCTTCAGAGGTAGACAAAGAAAAAAAGCATAAATACAGACACTGTGCTTAATTTGGTTTTCCTTCCTCACCACATCTTTAGTTTTATGACTTCTTTCCCTCACTGTGTATTTGTATTCTTGGGAAGTGTCCAGAATTTTGCAAAGAGTATTGAAATACAAATTTATCATAAGCATAGCGCAGATTTTCAGTTTTAAGGATCATATATGTAATGTGTTAACCACCATTTAGAAAGAGGACCTGTAGTTTATTCACAAAGTCATCAGGTATTTTGTTCAGAAGGATCCTTGTTATGAACAGAATCACTGCAGGGAACTTTCAATTAGGATTTCAGTAAAATAATAAAGTGTCAACTACAAATCAATCATATCCTTTCAAATATCTACTCTGAGTAGAAAGAAAGGATGGATTGAAACCACAGAAAAAGCAGTAAGCAATTATTTTTGGAATACATAGCTTTCCACAAGTATTATTGCCCTTCAAGACATTGTTTAACACATACCATGCAGGGTTGACACCCACCAGCATCACCATTCTTAAAGCCATTCTTTTGTGCAAATTCCATTTTTCTATTGACGTTGCCAAACAGATTACTCCAATCAGCAGCAGATGAAAGTCTTTAAAATAAGCAGATGCCACCTGAAATAAAAACACATTTTGTTAACTAAATGGTGACTTTCTATTAGTATTTGGTATCATCACTTTATGAAATAAATAAATTAGCAAGGGCATATTTTTTAAATAAATATTGGAAGACATTTTTGGCTTAAATTTAGACTGTTAATTTAAGTGAAACTTCAGTTTCATTTAACCAAATGATGCAAGAGTAGCTGCAGTAATGAGCATAGTGTTAAAACAAAAAGAAAAATAAGAATTATAATATGAACAACCCAAGGTCATCAGACCCATCTCACAAGCAGACTTTTATTAATTTAGTCATCTATCCAACAGATGCAAGAACAAATTTAGACATAGCGTTAGAGTATGACCCCTGTGGTGTCCTCTCTTTGACATGAAAATATATACTCGGCATTTTGTACATGGCAACTTTAGTGTGTCATCTTGTTTCTGTAACATTAGGGACATTTTATATCTATCTAGCATTTTCCCATTGACTGGCTTTCAAGCATTGAATCAGAATCTAGGAAAAAATATTTGTCATGGTTTAAGCCGTAACTCACGCCATTTGCTCACTCACTCCCCCCTTCTTTTGCCCCCTGGTCCTGGAGGAACATGAAGGACAATCAAAAGAATGTAACTTCCACAGGTTGAGACAAGAACAGTTCGGCAACCAAGGTACAACACAAACCACTACTGCCACCACCAATAACAACGACAAGGGAAACACAGGGGAAGAGAATGCAACCTCTCACCACCCAATACCAAGCCTGACCGAGCAGTGAACTCCCCTCTTGCAGGTCCCTTCCCCTAGTTTTTATGTCCTGGGCATGATGTGCTGTGGTATGGAATACCTCTTTGGCTAGTCTGGGTCAGGTGTCCTGTCTCTGCTTCCTCCGGCTTCCCCTCCTCCCTGCCAGAGCATGAGATTCAGAAAGTCTTTGCTCAGAGCAAACATTACTGAGCAGCAACTAAAAACATTGGTGTTATCAGCACTGTTCCCAGGCTGAAAGTCAAAAACACAGTGCTGCACCACCTACTAAGAAGGAGAAAAAATGACTGCTACTGCTGAACCCAAGACAATATTAAAGTAGTATGGGCAAGTCCTGAGGACAAGGCATGTAAGTCTCGAGGCAGACCTGTTGGGACTGGCACTCAGCAAGTACATGGATTAGCCTATCAATCAGGTTTCAGCATTATGTGGTTCTCTCTTTGCAGATTTTTGTCACTGAAATCCATAATATGATAGAGAGAAAAAAGAGGGTTACCTGCTTGGATTCCATTATACCAAACAATGGGAACATAATGGCAGGGAGCAAAGCTGAAACAGCCAGTGGCATAGGTTCTGTGAGCCAAAGGACGGCAACGACAAACAACGTGTATGCACATTCTGCTTCCTAGAATACAAGAGGCACCAAGAAAAATATGAGTGGATCACCCAGGAAAGAAGTCACAATGTAGAAAGTCCAGCTATGTAAGAGATTACCGCCACCTGGAACAAATCAGGGATCTAAATTTGTCAAGGGACCTTGAGTCAAGGGACCTAAATTTGGGGTTCCTTTTGTATGATATCAATAATCCAGCTAAGATATTAAACATAGTCTGTAAAAAAAAAAAAAAAAAAATAAAATAAAATTTTAAAAAGTTGTGTCTAACAGATGATCGTAAAGTTATTTAATTTCTTCCACTTAGGAAACATGGGGGAAAAGTCAGCTGCCTTGCCTTTTTTTTCAAGCACAATTAATCATAGAGGTCATTCTGGAGCATTCTTAGACCATGACTTAACATAATTAGAACCTTCTGCAACTGCAAGCAAACCTTTAAACCCCTATGAGTACTTGTACTCAATAACAGGTCAATTTTTGCCCCTGTAATCAATGAAGTTTTTTCATCAACATTAGTAAGGCAAGGATATCACCTGATATAACAAATATTGTGTAGGACTGAGAAGAAACACAGTTGTTTTTAAGACTTGCAATTTTAGTGAGTGTCCTCTATTTAAAGTCTTTGAAAATAGGATTTTTTTTCTTTTTTTTTTTTTTTTTTATTTTTTTTTTCCCCAGGAAAATTTACTTAACTGCTGCCCATAGAATGCAGACACAGTCAAGTATAGTAGTACAATGACAAAGCAAGCCTCATTTCTTCTAGAATCCTAGAAACCTATTTTGTTTAGTTTTGAATTTGTGTTCTTCTCTTGAGCAAAATGGTTTCTGTCTTTTAATGCCACTGGATAGGGCATGAAAATACTCAACAGCAGCAGAGATGATTTGTATTGGGAAAGGAATAGATTAACAAAATGGCTCTGAGAATTTCTGACAGGAAAACAGAAATGTTAAATCCTAGTCAGTCAACTGTGGCTAGCATTTATTTGTGGAGTGAAACTTGTGTTATATGTTAAATTATTTGATAATGCCATTTATCACCTACCAAATACTTATCTCACTGAAGTCACATTAAAAATTTCTCAAGAATTTCCTCTCAGAGACAAAATTGAAATATTGAAACTGGGATGCAACACTGTATGAAGCATGTTGCTCTGTAACCACTATCTGTAACACAAAGACTTCTGAACTGGACTTCCATGCACTGTTACACATGATACTTATAATGCATGTGTGAAATACATCACAGTAGAATTACATTTCATTCGCTGACACCAGAGCTGCACCAAATACAGTCACTAATAAAATTTTTATATAGCTATTTCGTCAGCGTGGAGTTGTCACAAGAGTAATTGAATGAAAGAGGAATTTATTTCAATTAAAATAAAAATAAGGTGTTCTGCCATAAACCTTTCTCTATTTAGGAACCAGAGGGAATTTCTCAGATCATTGATTCCAGTCATTTGCTTTCAGACAACACAATAAATGATGAACGTAACAAAATCCATCATCAAACAAAAGTGTAATTGCCACAGTCTTCCTGACAATTCATTTCCATTGTCAATCATAAAAAGCTGTTTGAAAGTGGCTAAAATGTAACAGCAACCACAGGATTTTCAGGGTAGTCTAGATGAAATTAAATGAAAAAATCACTTCCTGAACAATAAATGCATAATTCAGAATTTCATATAAACAGCACAGAATTTTACATTAAAGCTGTTGTCTTCTCTACATTTCTATGCAAATACACTGGGTTAACAAGTAAATACATCAAACAAATAGATCTCCCCCCCAAAAAAAAAAAAAGAACAAAAAAAAAAAACAAAAACCCACACAAAAACCAAACAAACCAGCAAAACACAAAATCCACAATGTGAACATCATGAAGAAGTTTTTTAAGGCCCCTTCCAACCCAACATTTCAGTGATTTTATGATTATGAAAAGATCTGGGTATCTTGGGCTTGACATAAAGGTGCAGAATAATTACCTCTCAAGTGGGTCACTTACTTTGGTTTTGATGATAAAAGGAAGTGGAAGTAAAAGCAGTAGGGTGAGGACAATGAGCAGGAACCTTCGGTAAGCCAGGAGGTAGCTAAGAAACTTCATGGTTGATAGCTGATAGATGAACTTTCCTGCAGAAACTGCCAAAAAACAGGTCTGACTTTAAATAGCTGACTCTGATTAATATTTTTCCAGGCTATCACCTTTAGCCATTGCTAAAGCAAGCCAGTAAAGCAAGTTAAAATTAAATCTTGCTCTTTATTGTTCTAGTGAATTTATTAACAGTAGGTTGATAAGATAAGTGTTCATCATAAACCAAGGCTAGATGTCAGCCTTCTCACAACTTTCTCCCTTGCCCTTCCTTATAATGAATTTATATAATTACAGCAGGTTTTAGACAACTGGATAACCAAATATTTCAGGTGTTCTCCCAGTCTCTATTAGCTTCAGTAGGAAACTATAACAGCTAACACACAAAGATACCCATTCAAAACCAATTACAGCATTATGTGAAAACATACACAAGATTGAGTGGAATTAAAAATTCTTCATCTCATGAGATGTTCTTGTACATCTCATAAAGCTTTGAGGAAGGCTAAGAGCAGGAAAGGTTTTGAGACAAAAGTGAAAATAAATAAATACATTTTCCTGATTTTTCCTGTTTTCAATAAAAAAAAAAGGTGCAGTATTTTTAATACAACCTAATAAAAACAAAAAAAGAAAAGGAAATGATATGAAAGGGGATTGTACACTATCTGTGGGTAAAGATCAAAAGGGGGAAGAACACACTGTTTCATGCTCATAAAGCAGAAAATTGGAAGAGGATTCAGATGAAGGAGTCTTTGAGCTAGCATCAGAACTATTGAAAGAGCAGGAAATAAGCTAGATTTTTTACTATCTATATAACTTTTTTTGATGATAAGCATCCCATATGTCAGGCTACAGACAAACCAAGTGATCAGGTTGCCAGTGTTGCAAATTTTTGGTTTCAGGAAGTCATGACTTCTGTTTTACCAGGAAAGCAGTATTTCAAAACTAAATGACAGGAAGGGACTGATTGAAAACCCAAAGGTGGGAAATAATCTGAGGATGGAAGTAATAATGAAATAACAGCCTTTGTTACTGCACAGAAAGTATTGGAAAAAAGTTTTGACACAACCTAGGGAGCTGAGACAGACCTCCTAAGGAGATAAATGTAAGGGATAAAGAAACTCAAGTGAATGGGTAGCTTTTGAAAGGAGCTTTTTTAAAATATATAATGACAAACCTGGTTTTAAAAGTTCAAAGTCGGTGAGGAGAGAGGGATACTATTGTGCCTGCATCAAGAAATCTTCAAATATCCAAAAATGAAAAAGGAATTGTATGAGATCTGGAAAGATTGACATGAGCCTAAGGACTGCTATAAAGGAATAACAAAAATATAGATGAATAAATTCAAGAAGATTATGATGTGAAATATATTTCAGTTGGAGATGTCAAAGAAAATTTCTGTTAAAATGTCAACAGTAGGAAGAAAACAGAGAAAAGAGAGATTTACTAAACAGAAGGGAAGAAAAACTGTGGATAGTCATGGAGTACTCAACACTTTGAATCTTCACAAAGGTAAATGGCAGTAAATTCTCTAATGAAATTAATTTTGACATGGAAAAGGGAATGCATCATGGGCGTAAATATTCCGCTGGTGGGAGTGATGAATATTTAGATTTAATATATGTATTCAAGTCAACAGTTCCAGTTTAAATTCTCCCATATTTCATGGGTGAGAATTCATGCGGTAATCTGAGAATTATTTTAGAATATATTTGAATATATTCTGATATGCCATATATGTGAAAAACTGTGGAAAATTACAAGTTCCTAGAAAATTGGTCAGGCGTACATGGAAAAGAAATCTGGCCAATGTGTCACATGACTCAATCTAATTTTCTTCTTTTATGAGGCAACTAGCTTAGTGATTGAAGACATAAAATAGATGCATTTTATTTGATTTTAATACACTTTTTATATGTGAACTAAGAGGAATTCAAAAGCAAGCACAGAAGAAATGCTCTAGGGAAAACTATGTTTGGGTGCCCAATTGGTAAAAGAGTTGTTCTTAAAGAGCAGTTACAAATGTTTCACATTCCTATTTAGATGACATTTCAAACTGGGTCCTTGAGGGTTCTGTTCTGATTAGTTTTCTAGTCTATATTACTAACCTTTTGCATCTTAAACTAGCAATTAGCAGGACAAAGATAATGCTTTCTATCTGATACTAGACCCTAAAGGCTATTTTTCTAGCATCCTCAGATCATCATGGCTATAGCAAAACTCCGTGTGTAGGTAGACATACACATTTCAGAACAAAAGAGAAAACAGAAAAAGACTTCCAGAACTAATCCAGTGAATTATTGCTGATGAGGCAGTAGAAATTGGCCTGCAGAAATTGCCACTGAAATCCTTAAGCCTGTCTGCAGGGCCCTGGTAAGAGACCTATAGTCAGGTAGCAGTGATGGCTAGGGCAAAACTGAGTTAAAAGGAAGATATTTCCTTCCAAAATTATGCTGAGATGTTTCTGGAGCAGTCAAAATTTACAGGTAAGCTGAGAATGGATCCACAGATTGATGCTCAGCTAGATAACAAATCTGCAGTGAAACAAGTTTAGTGGACGAAGGCTGAATATGGTCTGAGGCCACAGAATTTGGCACAAAACTTTCCTTATAGGCAGGAATCAGACACAAGCAGGGGAATGGAATGCTGCTTCCAAGTACACTAAACATGCATGTGAAAAAGGAAGAGGTTCTAACATGATTTGAGGTATTACTAAATAATTAGGTAAAAATTGATAAATTCACTTTGAAAAATAAGAATGTGTTTGCAACGATGTTAAAAACAGAAGGGAGGTGAAGTTTGTAGGAAGAAAGAATATTTCTTGCACCAGCCACTGCTAGCCAACCTGGGTCAGTACTGATCCCTCACTTGCTAGCCTTCCTGGAATGCTTTATTTATTTTTGTTATGTCTTGAGTTAACTGTGGACAACTCCTGTGTGTTTTCTCAGCGGCTGAATTGACTTCTGTGGAAGACAGAATCTTCAGAGACCTCAGGAAAGCCTGTGGGATTGATTCTTTTATGCTGAAGCTTTGTCCAGATAGCTGTATTTGTGACCTGGCAGAGGATTACTGTTTCTCTTTCATATTTGAAGAAGGACTTGTGTGCTCAAAAACTCATTGTGTGGGGCAATAAAGAAGAGAAAGTGAGAAGGAGGAGAGAAAATGAACTTTTGGATCCTTCCAAAAGCTGACTTTGCCATAAAACAAAGCAAGATCAAAGGAGTTGCATGAAAGACTTACTTATGGAGAACAAAATGGTAGAGATGGACATTGTCACATCTCAATAAATATGATCAATAATTTTTAGTCATGTCTCCACTGATTAGCAAAAAAGAATCCCAAGCTTTCTTAGTCATTACAGGATTTTGGAGAATTTATATTCCAGGTTACAGTCAGCCTGTGAGTCCCCTCTGTTGAGTAACCTAAAGGAACTCTTTTGGCTGAGGCCCTGAGCAACAACAAGCTGTTGAAGAGATCAAACAGCAGATATTTCATGAAGGAGCCCATGGGCCAGTCCAGACAGGTAACTTTGAGAAATGCTCTCTATGCTACTGCTGAGGACCATGACTTTGATTGGAGCTTCTGTCAGAAAGCACCTGGAGACACTCAAAGTCAGCCTCTAGGGTTTTGTAGCTAAGGGTATAGAGCATTTTCCTCAAAGTCCTGGCTACATCTGGAGAGTAATGTGGAAGAATGGAGAAATCTAGTGCATGCTCTAATGAGATTAAACCTTGTTGGAAAATAATGTGATTGAATTGCTTATAATAGGAAGTATTACATCAAGAATCAGCTGAACTAATGGAGAATGAGCCTCGCAAGAAGCCAGGCAAGTACAGCAATGACCCGTCTTGAGCCAGTAATTTAAAACAATATACAATCTCCTGTCCTAAGCAACCACCATAATATACAAGCCCAAGTCATGGGTTGAACAACCCAATCGATATTTTATCAACATTTTAGAGGGGTGGCCCATAGACTAAGGAAATGGTATCTGTGTATATGTATATATATATTTATCTATCATATGAGAGGAAGGAGGGTGGTGCTTGATGGGGACGTATTGGATACTGTGAGAGCTAAGCATAACATAAATAGTATGGAATTAGTGGTGAAGAATGAACTAGGTCTAACTGGGATGGATGGACTTTGTTCACAGTAGCGTGTATTGCGCTGGTTTGGATGCTATAATGGTTTGAATTTGTGACTAAAATAATACACCAGGTATTGGATATTGCTATGTAGCTCTTCCACAGCATCAAGACATTCATACTCTGCCCTCCCAGTGAGTAGCTTGGGGGTGTGCAAGGTGGGAGGGGGCATAACAAAGGCAGTTGACCCAAACTGACCACAGGGATATTTCATGCCATATAAAGTCATGTTCAGCAATAAAAACTATCTTGACCCATAAGTTACCTCACTTTAATTCTTCCTGTTCTCCCTGACTGGGGACAGAGCAGGTGAGCAGCTGGGTCAACCCATCGCACCTTGTCAATGGCCTTGTAAATTTCATTCCCACTCTCTACCTTACCATGCATTAATCTTTTGGGTCTCATAGATACAATGGTGATAGTACTGTACAAAACTGAGAAGAACACTTCAGTTAAGTGATACCTCCAAAGAATTTCAAAAGCATTCAAAATCTTAATGCACTGCTCAGCAGGGCAGGATCTTTAGAAATGTGGAAGGGAAAAAAAATAAATCAGTATTTCCTTATCAAAGGTGGATCATATTGATTAGCAGGACACCTTTACTGAATGAGATAAGAAACATGTCAGAGCAGCACATCTAATCTAGCAGCAAAGTATTTATTATACCAACATATGACTATTTATAGCAACAGGAAGGCTGTATATCTCTACAACAGCTGTAAGATGGATAAGGTACTTCCCAAAGGGAAGACACCAGTGGAAGAACAAACAGGGCAAACGAATGCTCTAAAAGCAGATTCTCAAAGATAGTTCAGAGATTTATATCAAAATATTTATATTTATTACAAAATATTTTTAATTATTCTCAAGATGATAGTTAATGATAGCAAAACTGAGAGGCATTATTAACAGAGATAGATATTTTAGGTAAGAAGAACTTCAGAGTATGAATTCTGAAGTTGCTGTGTTATAAAACATGTACTGGGCAGAGAAGAAAGCTTTACAAATCACCTAAATACTGTGGTGGGATTCATTTCTGATTCTACACCTCTATACCTAAACTGGTCACCATAACTTTTTTTCACCCTTAAAAAGAGATGTAAGTACTTCTACCCTGCTTGGCTGAGATGCTTATATCAGGCTGAGGTGAATTATGCCCTAAAGATGAGTGTTTCTCTTCAGTGATTACAAAGAAGCTCTAGGCAAATGGGCTGGAGCAAGTTGTTCAACTTTAAGATGTCTCTGCTAGGACAGATGTGTTTTATCCTCTGCTTCTGAGAAAAAAAATCTCAAGAAGGTATCTGAAGTCAAGAATGGCTGCAAGAGACCTGGAGCACTGAGCAAAGAAACAACTCTTTCCCCTGGGTCTTAAGAGTTTAAGCAAACAGGATATAGTATGTACCCATCAATGAACAAGATTGCGCTGGAATGATAAATTTCATTATTATTATTGTTGAGTAATTAGCTTACGCTTCCTCCTCATCCTGGCAGAAAGCTGAAAACATTCCTAATTTTGTTTTTTATATTAATTTTGGCTGTGCCTGGGATCATGTGATTTCCTTATTACTAAAGAAAAATTAAGTATCTTTTGTATGGATCCAACCTTGATTGCCACCTTTTGAAACCTGCCATCAAGAATAAGTGTTCACTAAACCAAAAGTGTGGAAATTGGATCACAATCACTAATTCCTCAAGATCTCGAATATTTTGCAAAGCTTTTAACCAGCTTGAGAAATTTCGCCTGACTGCTTCCCATTGTTACTGCTCATTGTTTTTCCTCAAAAGTGTATCAGCTCTTGGCAAAATTGAAAATTCTATTTACAATCCCAGAAAACACATTTGAAGAGAAGGAAACTCTCCTTCTCCTTTCCTTTCTCCCTGTTACAGATGTGAAAGCAGGGAAATTAAAGTAGTTGGAATCACATCAAGGATCAGTGGTGGAATTAGGTATGCAGTAACAGGTATCTCCTAGCAGGGACATAATGTCTCCCATAGAATCAGTGGTGAAGAGAAACAATGATATGAAAGTGCTGGGCCTTGATCAAGATTTGCTTCTGTAAAATCCATAAGGGAATCAAAGCAACAAATGTTAGAAAAATGCAATATTATATCTAAGATTTAATAATTAGAGGTGTCAAATGAAATCTCATTCTGAAGTGCTCCCATTTCTAAGTATATATCCAACATGATAACAAACAATTGCTCCAAAACCTCTAAATGCTCTAAAAATAAGTCCAGAGGGCCACGAGGATGATCAGGGGACTGGAGCACCTCCCACATGAAGATAGAATGATAAACTTGGGGCTGTCCAGCCTGGAGAAAAGAAGGCTGTGTGGAGACCTCATAGCAGCCTTCCAGTATCTGAAGGGGGCCTATAGGGATGGTGGGGAGGGACTCTT